>BQNB010093462.1:0-26363 GCA_026074375.1 Tanacetum coccineum | reverse complement strand
TTAAACATGTTAATGAGGAAGAAAGACCATACTACATATTTCTAATCCAATTATAAACTAAGGTGGTGTTTGTTTTCACCAAAAAACGTCTGACCGCCTCTGACATCTTACCACTCAGACGCGGTCAGACAAAAGCTTTGTTTGTTTTTTATTATAAGTCAGACACGCTAAGAGGGTTACTCATCTGACTCGGTAAGATGTGGTGCTAATCTCTGATTGGCTCTTAACCATATCAACACCTTAAATTCACACCCTTAAACAATCTCAGACACTTACCTATGTCGAATATCACAAAAAAATAACTTCAAGATTCGAAAACCACAAATCAACAAGAAAAGTTGTTGTGTTTTTGGTTGAGAGAAAAGTAGTTGTGTTTTTGGTTGAGAGAAAAGTAGTTGCGTTTTTAGTTGAAAGAAAAGTAGTTGCATAGATTAACAACATGTTTGCCTGCTCAACTTGGCCACTATATACAAAAAGCATAAGACAATTTGGTTGAGGAGAAAAGTATGTGAGAAAAGAGTAGCTGCGAGATAATATTAGAGTATATCCTATTTAGGCAAGTATATTAGTATTAGTTATATTGGGTTTAGGTTTAGGTTAGTTGGGCCATTTTCATTTTCGTATAGTTTAGGCTGGTTTACCTTTTTCATTTAAGCAGGGGTGAGGAGAAAAACCGAATAAGTCGAAAAATCAACGCTCCGGATCTGAACCTAAAAACATTGAACCGAACTAATAACAAATGAATTTCCAAAAACCGAACCTAACCGGAACTATTAATTGGTTCTGGGTTTTGGATTATGTGTTTGGCAAACTAAAACCAACAAAACGAACCGAAAACCGATTCTATATAAATATATATATTAATATATATATATTATATTTTTTATATATATAAATATCTTTATATATATATATATATATATATATATATATATATATATATATATATATATATTGTAACACCCCCAAAATTGGGTCGCAGCGGAATATGGGTCCGGGGCGTGTTCTTTCATAGATATAATAAAACAAGATATATATAGAGTGTAGGTACCAAAAAGTCGGTTAAAAACCGATTTACATTGGATTTATCAAAAGTATTTGTTACTTAAGCCCGAAGTTTCACTTGTTCACTTGTTCAAAATACAAAGATTTCTATGCCAATCATCTGATATTAAAAAATGGTAATGAGACAAAATCTTTAATGCATGTTATCCAAATCCAAATCCACCAATGTTTCCCACTGCATCGTGCTTATTAACTCCTAAAAATAACTTTGCTTAAATACGTCATACAACTATTGTGTGAGATTCTTTAGGTTTGATCTATGTTATATTGTAGGACCACTACGATTTCCCATGTGTACGTTAATTGCAACGGTTGCAATCATTCAAATATATGTATTTAAGTTGCCTCTAAGCTCATACTCTGAAGCTCGACATTATTGAATACCATATAAATGGCCTACATTGCCCTGTGATGATTGTCTACCCGTAATACAATCCTATGTTTGTCAATGGTATAAGTTACGTTTTGCCCAGTGTTAGCTATTCACCTGAACGGGCGATGTCTATTCCCAATAGATTATTCATATACATTCGCGCTCACAATCTAGTATTTGTCAGTTCTGATAATGGGCTCTACTTGGGGGTTATCGCTACTTAGGCATCACGGTAATCATAATTTAAAATTATCTACTTGTGTTCCTGTTATAAAACAGTGCAGTTTCTCACTCATAATAAATTATATATTTACATAATCATGTATATCGTCGGGGTATGTACTCACACTTGACGTGTGCGTATTTCAATTGTATCACAGAAAATGTGTATCGGTAATGATCGATGTGCAACTAATCCAATATAGGTCGTCATAACTACTAAATCACCTTGGGTAATCTATACATGTATAATTTCTTTTAGCTAATCACATCTAATTGTTTTTGTGAAATATATTTATAAAGTTAAAACGTTTATAAAACATATTACGCTTGGGTTTAAAAATGACATAAACTTCTCACGTTTCAAGTCGTTTCTTGAGTTTCTTATGGTCCATGTTTCAGTTATTAAGACGAGTTATCATATTTTGAATTTTTCTATTTTTGACCTACTGGTGAACAGTATTTTTACTGTTCATAACAGTTTATAAAATTAGTTTTATAAATTTAGTTATCTTAAAACCCGTAAATGTCGTATTTTACTCGTTTTAGCTCTGTTTTTAGTGATTCTTTCGAGCACGTCTTTGTTATTAAAAGTTCTATCATATTAATGGTGTTTTCAAAATGTTATTCACTGATGTGAACAGTAATTTTATTAAAATAGTTTTATTGATCCCAAATATTATTGTTCCCGAATTGTTTTAGATTCTAAAAATTTGTACTATCTGTTAAAAAAGACTAAACCTTTATATAGAAGTTTTGTTAACTTGTTTTTTTAAAAATTACTTTTAAAACCGGGGGTATTAACGTAAAACGTATATTTGCGTTATACTTTTTTGTTTTATTTTGGAGGTTTTTCGAGTTTAGTTTCATTATTTGATATTGTAATTGAGATGTACTATCTTTATAGAACATAATGTGGCTGTCACAATATACGAACCAAAACAGCCCCTTTGAAATCAATGTGTATACTTGTTTATATAAGTTATTTTATATACTTTTCAACTTAGTAACATTTACCACATGACTTTTATAAACCAATTATATATTTGTCTTACAAGTTTTGTGTCATAGGTCCATCAATTGTCCTTATGTTCAAGATCTCAAGTTATTAATAAGTCATGTACAACACTATTAATTGTATAAATTATTAAGTAAACTTTAAAATTCCTAATTTGTTTATAAACTTTTTAAACTTAATACCAACATGGTATATACTTATTTATCTATTCTTAACATGATTATTACCAACAAACATAAACATATGTAAGTGTACAATACAATGTTACAAGTAAATAAAAATATCATTTTACATGTTCTTAAAAAAAGTATCCTCATGGTGATTGTGCTAAACGAATATAATACACATAATATCATGAAAAATGCAAAGTTAAAGGATTTTAGATAACCTTTTGATGAGTTAATATGGTATAGTCCCATATCTAAACCAATTTGTTTTGGTTATAAAACCAAAGCTTACAAGCTTGGAAAACCAATAATTCTAATTGAAAACCCTAATCTTGCAATTAACTTGCTTCAATACTTGTTATCCTTTCAACCCTTCCATTGTAAAATAAAATTAAAGACATCTTAGATATGATGTATGAGTGCTTGTATGGTCTTATAAAATCAAAGTTATGGATTTGTATAGGGGGTGTTTGTTTGCCGTGGGCTTATAAGAGCCAAGAGGGAGTATTTGTTTGATTTTCACCTTAAGGAAATGGATATGTGTGTTATCTTATTAGTTACTTGCATCTTATACACTCTTGACCAGAGTCCAAGGAACACTAGAGTATAATGTTGGTGGAAGGTCTTTGGTCAAGGTATGAGAAAATGGGTTAGTGGTTCCCTAATAGTTGATAAACATCCTATGAAAAAATGGAGAAATGTTTTCTTGATATTTTCTTTGCGTCTTTGTGTCCATATCCGGCTATGTTATGATTATGTATGACATATTTTTTTGGATTTTGAGTATTGTGTATAAAAGTGGGTATTTGTTGAAGCGTAGAGACAGTTTTCTGTGGTTCGGGTTTATGCCTAAACGTATTTTATCGCGTAAAGTAAACACTTTCGCAATCCAATAAAATTAAAATAACAAAGTTTATATTTATCTCAAAAATAATTTCTTTTCACTTGCTTGATGTAACATTTTTAATTGTTGAATGCCGTTTAACTTGAATGATCATTTTTAGCTTAAGCGATTAACTTAACGATACGTTTTAAAGCAATACGTGTACAATACTAAAAATACATTGTGAAGTTTATTGACGTCGTAAATGTACCCTAAAACAGGTGGTGTTATTTTGATATATATACTATTTATATATAAATATTATATATATATATATATATATATATTTGTAATCTAGTTAAAAATGTTGTATGTGCTTAAATTGTTAACATTTGTGAAGATTATAAATTGTGAACAAATGTCACTATTTATTTATTAGTTGTTGGTTCCGTGTACGGATTTGTGGTTTGTGTAATTAAATTGTGTTGTTGGAGGTTTTGGTTCGTTTGTTGAGCAATTGGTTCGCGATGTTGTAGTAATACAAGTTTCTTTCATATATATATAGTTTTATATATATTATATTTATATATATTTATATATATATATTTATGTGTGTGTGTGTTTTGGGTGTGTGTGTGTGTCGTATATAGATGTGTGTAATTTACATATAGATATATATATTTATATATTATCTTATTTATATATTATATATATATTATTTATATATGATTTTTTGGTGTATCAGTTGTTTATTATTAGTTTAAGCATTTATTTGTTAAACTCATATGTAACTTGTAAGAGTGCTATAATTCAATTTGCGAATTAAATGTATATATTTCTATTAATTAAGGCTTTGGTGAAGAAAATTATGTATCATATGTATCAACTATAAATGATGGTCCGTTATCAAGTTTTTTGTGGTTGTGACATAATTTTTATGTTATAAGATTTAATTTATGTATCTACATTATTAAATAACATATTAATTAATTAGATTAAAGGGTTAAGATTACTTCTCATTTGTTAACAACTTTAGCTGGGATTACTACACTACAATATCCTACATATATATTATAGTATTTATTTAATTATAAATTTACATTATAAACTCTATATATACTCTCTATATAATAGATTTTGTTTCTTTTAATTCTAAAATGTAACATCTTGAAAAATAAATATCCATTAATTCTAAAATGTAACAACCTATAATATTAATACATCACATTTAAATCATATATAAAATTGTAACAACTCATTTAAAACATATACAAAACTTGTAATATCCCCATTATAAAATTTGTAACAGCCCGTTTATAAAACATGAGTATCTCTGACCAAACTTCGAAACTTGGACCAAACCTCACTATTTAAATTCAGACACCAGTACCGACCCAAACCTAACCCACCTAAATATTTACGCACAACCTCAATTAAAAAAAAAACTACACAAAACACATCACTTTCAGCCACACACATGCTGATGTTCTCCTTGGAAATGTCATCCCTTCGATGCCTCCATTTATGGTGTGTGACGATGACAAGAAAAGTGTGTGGTGCCGGTCATGTTGTTGGTGTGGCTGAGATTTGTTGGTGTTTTCGAGTATGGTAGATCTTTTAATGTGTCGTGTATGTTTGGATGTGTTTTGCTAGAAATTTGTTGTGGTGTCAAGTGTCTTTTTTGGGTGTGTTTTTGTTGGTTTGAAATGTTGGTGATTTCGGAGTGTGTTTGCGCGGTTTTTGTATGTTGATGCTTTCATGCTAATTAATTATTGTATTTATCTTACATTATTATACATGTGCGTGTTTGTTCAATTTGGTTTATCTCCTTTTCTATGTTTGTATATTATAACCGGCCAGATTAATTAAGCTTACATAGTTGAATATTTAATTATTTAGTTTTTCTATATAAAAAAAAGCAAATAGAAATGAAGTCGTGGACAAAGAATGATACTTCTTTGACTATATGTATAACTTTCTCGATTAAATATATTGACGTATCAATTTGACAATATTATACATGGATCTGGATTTCTGTGGGTGCATCGCATAATGTTTCTTACGTGTATTGTCTAATGAGTAGGTAAAACTTTGGTGGAACATTGTTTAAGAAAGTTTTACACATAAATAAATACTTTTTTTAATAAGTGATTTGCATATATCGACACTTTTAATGGTTTCGTAGTTAAATCGATCTTGCTCACCATTATTAGTCAATCAGGGTCGGGGCTAGACTTTCTTATGTCGAGCTTCTTCTTCTTTTTGTTTTTATAACTGATATCTTCACTATTTTATAAAGTATTTAGCCCATTTTATTTTTAAAAGTCTTAAAGTTTTAAGTAAAAAAGATTACTTCTTTGGGAAAGTTCATGCATACAACCAACATTAAAAGACTTTAAAATTTAAAGCCTCCCAACTGAAAATTAAGGTGTCTTCATGCACTTCATTTCGTAACAAACTTATTTTGTAACAGTCTTTGTAACGGTCAATTAAACACCATTTAAGTGTAAACCACAAAGTCAAATACTCACTGAGTATAAAAACCTAACACATTAACAAAATTCATTACACCATTTTTATCTCTCTATTTTATATCTCTTAAAAACACAAACATATTTCTCTCTCTTTCTTCAAACCATCAAATTTCACCGTCTCACATATCAGATTTTGTCGCCACTACCGTTTAGTCCTGCCTCCACCTTTGCCAACATCATGTGCCGTCAACCGCTATCGCCGCCATTGTCTTCGCCGTCTGCCAAGCTAATGATCATGGCTTTGGTGGACTAGGTGGTTTCAGTGCGCTAGGTGATTTCGGTGTGTTTTTTGGTGATTTTGAGCGGTTTTGGCATATCCATATAAATATCCCATGTCCAATGTACTTTTTCTTAGATCTATATGAATATTTTGAGCAGCTTGATCTCTTTTTTATGGTGAAGCATGGATGCCATGTGTAATGGGATTAAGCCCAGTTTGCTTATTGGCTTTCAGAATCATACCTTCATGTTTGCTTTTGGCCGTTTCCATTGCTAATGTTGCTACTCATGGGAGGTCGACCTTAGGGGTGGGCAATGTGGGCGATGGCCCAAGGCATAAAAAAGTAGGGGCGTCAAATGTTTAAATCAGATTTATGTTATAGATAGGTTTTGTAATGATTTCGTCTGATAGAAACTTACTTTTGTTTTCGAAATTGATTTTTGATGCGAATATAAGTATTCACTGTCTGCCATAGTTTGTGGTTGACTGGTTGGGGTGACTTCAGTGTAGAAGACGAACTTAAAGAAAAAGAAAATTTTATTGAGAGTAGCACATTTAATTTATTATTTCCAACTGTTTTTGTCCTTTTTTCTTTCATTTCCTTCGATTTATTTATTTAAACACCAATGAACCTATAATGTTATTAGATATTGATGTAGCTTTAATAAAAGTTCAAATGGTTCTTAACTTTTGTACTATAAAATTATAAAATCAAAGTTGACGATTTATACAAAATAAACATGGTTTGTTAGTCATGTTGATTTATATTTTACAATTTGAGAATTAAATTATTTAGTATATAAATGTTATGCACTTTGTTTTTTATAATTCTTTTATAGATCTATTGATTTTATTTTGTAGATCTAATTTGTTGGCAGTTGTTGTTAGAAAAACGTTAAACCGAATAACATTTGTTCGTCGCAAAATATAGTCACAAGGTACCTGTCGCCATTGCAGTGGCAGGTACCATGTGATTATATTTTAAAAGTCTTAAAAATTTTAAAGGACTAAAACATTTCTTGTTTGGGAAAGATATAAATTCATTAGTCAATGTTCACCATAAACATTTTAAAATTCACATCAGATTTAATATATACGTTTTTTAACTAGCATGTGTTAATAATAGCTCATTTAAAAGAGTTTGTAATTCCTGGTCAAAAGGAGTTACGAGCATTAATCGGACAATTAATCCTCCTTCATGAATTCATAGTGGTTACATGACCATAATCATGGTCTTTAAGTTAATATTGAAGGTCAAGGTAGTTACAAGCATTTACTGTTGAAAGCGCTTATTTAATAGTATGTATCACTACTACTTTACATAAAAAAAATTGATTTATGAATTATATATATACATGATTGACATTGATAATTCATTTCAAAATTTTAATTTAAAAATTTATAACTTTAATGGGTTCTAACATTATGGCTTACATCATTCGATAAGTCAAATCTCCATCAATCGTTAAGGTTAAAATATTTTTTTAAACAATTCGGTTCTGAAATATTTTAGTCGATTATTATATTATTAACGAGTTATCTCTTTCAATGTCTATTACATTTCATTTGTATTGACGTTTATCTTTAATTTATGTCTTTAACTACTTATGTTACTCTCTTTAATTTGAACCTTATGTTATTTGGATGTGAAATAGTTGCATCAGTATAGTTAATAGTTATTTTAATTAAAATTTGTCATTATTTTATAAAGTTATGTTAGAAAACACATATAAATGAACAACGTTTGCTCGCCACTATATTTAGTTACCGGGTACCCGCCGCCGCATTGCGCGGGTACCCGGCTAGTTTTATATTATAGAAAAACACTTTATGCTTAAAATAGTTTTTTTACTAAATATCTATGTAATTATTAATCTTTGAAAAAATAAATAATGAAATTCGAGTTATTCTTTAAAAATCGAGTTAATTTTGTGAAATAAGTGGTAACCTTAACACGTTTATAGACAAAGGGTAAACCGAAACAGTGTGTTTGTGTTCAAGATTGAATTTTTTACCTAAATATTCATTTTTAGAGATAGATTTAAGCTATTTATACATTGTATAGTTATGTTTTAGCATACATTTAAGAAATCGGACAATTAAAACCATTCAGACAATTATAGAAAAACAAACAACATTATTTCATTTAGATTCAGACTTTATAACCACCTCTTACCAGTAAGATGTGGTAATCAGATTCAGACCCAAAACATCTTAATGAAACAAACACACCTTATTATAATGTTCCATTATCTTTAATACTATAGTTACTTATCAAACTTTCATCTAAATGCAGTCCAATGTCGTGTCATGCTAATAAAAGCTTGCCGACAATGATCGGATTCGTAAAGAAACCATCCATATTTTGATTAGTGTAAACTTTGCCCTTGTTTTTTCGGTTTTTTTTTTTTTTTTTAATTTTTGTTTATGTTATAAAACTGTGAAACGCAAAATCTGGAATGAAAATAATAAAGTTTAACAAGTCAAAAGTGTTAAACTGTTAAAAAATACGGAACAGAAACTGATAAAAAACTGTGTTGCACTGTAAACAGGAAGACAAAAGGCATCAAAAGTACGGAACATTTATACTTTCGGTGGGCCAGAGGGGTACCAATAGTAGCACCCCTATCGGATTCGTAAAGAAACCATCCATATTTTGATTAGTGTGAACTTTGAGAATATTTATTTCTTTCGCTAATATCACCTATAGTGTAACTTACGTAAGATGTGTCCGCTGTCACTTTTGAACTCTAGGCTCATTAGTAATCAGGATTTGCACTCGTAGTGCCTTTCCTTATGATTCTTAATACTAAGATTGGACCGAAGTTGGGAATTGTATTTCCTAATAAAAAAACCTCCACGTTTTCTTTCAAAGCGGCAATACTCTGTTTTATAGTTTTGGTTTTTGTAATTTGATATTTTAATGAAGTCCCCAAAAGCTTATTAAGACAATTTGTTTTCCTATCAAGGTAAATATACAGTCTTATCGTAATTGAGCATCATCTCATATAGTTAAGATATTAATGTGAGTGTGGAAACGTACATTAACTTATCCATCTAGATTTTCGTAAACCAAGAATATATCTTTTATTTCTTTAAAGTATATTCTTTATAGCAATCCAGAGTGTTTAATTCTGGGCTTGCTCGTGTCTATTCATCATGCTCAAGACATATGAGATATCTAGAATAAGTACAAGCTTCAAAGGATACATGAATGCTACATTAGCCTAGGCATAATGTATAGTATTCGCGTATTTAGTTTCATCCAATGTGATGTGATAATGAGACCATCACATTAGTGTCCATGATTACGACTCCTATCATGAAGCCTTCCATGTAAAATTTCTTCAAGATTTTATTGCATGAACCTTGGAAAATATGTCAACTTGATCTATTTCAATATATCTATTATTTCAAGGATATATGTGTCTTTCTTAGATCTTTCATGAAGAACCATTTCTCAATTCCGGTACATGTAATTTATGTAAAAACAATGAAAATTGTGAGGAAAAATAAAATGGATGGTCCTTATTCATATACGAAATAAAACTTCTTTGTACGTGTGTAGTTGGTGTATTCGTCGTCTTTGTCACAACAAAGAACCTTCAACCCTATTATCGTTTAACTCTTGAAAAAACCACATAAAGTTGTCCGTGTAAGAATATCAGCCTTTGTCGAAACAACCCAATTTGCAACAATATTTTCCCGTGAATTTTATTAATAGTCATAGAAAAACACACGAAAACAAGGAACTGTCTTCTTTTTAACTTGAATGACATTTTATTGTCTGAATGGCTAATTATCGTTCTAGGTATTGCACAAATACTACAAAGTATCCCACATGATGTTATCTTGGCTTCAGTTATATTAGTTCACATGCGTAGCACTTGCAGCCTAGTACCATTTCATAGGACAGGTGCACTGATTTTTAATGCTAACCTGTAACACTAGACATTCTGATTTTAGGAAATATGTCGTGTAAAAGGACTCATCAAAATTTGTATCCACGTCAGGGACACCATCGTGTCAGAACTGTAGTATATTTTCTCATGGAATTAAAGTTAGCATTCAATCATTATGTCAACCGATTCGTGAGTTGGTGCAAGAATAGCTTTCTCTCGAGAAAAAAAACAGGATTCCATATATTTTGAAGCAAATTAGTATATGTTTCTTGAATAATAGAACCAATATGATCATCTGGATGGAATTCCACAATTGCCTCGCCATCATTCTTACCGGTTACCACCAATCTTGCCATTTCTAAAAATCCAATTAGCAAAGTCTTGGATTTTTTTCGGAACCTAAACCTAACCTCATGTTCACTGTCAAATTCATGACGGTGTAATGTTCCCACACACAAGAAGAGTTAATTGACGCATGTACTACATCTTGTCTGCTGCCACCAAACACCACCAAAAAAATGACTTTGCCACCAAACACCTCATCAGAAGCTATGGAGGGATATGATGTGCATATGTCTCTCAATGTCCTGTCAAAATCCTCATAACAATATCTTTTGATCATAGGTGTCGTGTCCCATATAATAAGCTTAGCTTTAATTTAGCAAGGTAATTATCCGTAGATATGTGACACATTGAATCCTCGATGACATTAATTGGGATACAAACCTAGAATGGGTAGTCCTACCGCCTTCGAACAAAAGGGCGGCAATACCGCTTGATGCCACATTTAAGGCAATTTCACCTTGTGAACATAATGCAACTGACGTAGTTTTGTATATGTATGTCTTACCATTCCCTCCATATCCGTAGACAAAGAAAATACCGCCTATTTTGTTGTTAACATAATCCATCACAGTTGCATGTATTCCTTTCTGCTCGGGTGTCAAGCTACCGTATAATTGATAATGTTCTCTTAATTCATGTTTGTTGTAGGCCAGGTCGTCGTATATCAGTTTGTTATACCTTTACATTGTGTACTCTTGATCAGTGTATGCCATATTTTGAATCCTTTTATCAAGTTTTGTTGTTACAAAGCAGCATATGTTTAATATGCATGAGGCTTATGTTTCTCTACTGAATGTTGGAAATCTAAATTTACTGTTGGTCACCCAAATGGAACACTTGCTACTATCACCTTCTTTTATAAAGAATGTGGGGGTTGGGGGGATTCTGTTCCTAAAACTAACTAGGAGACTGACTCTAGTTCTAGATATAAGGAATCAGTCGACAACTTGTTTTGTTAGGCAAGCCCAAACTAATTACAAGCCATATTTGGCTAACAATATTGTTAATACAAATAATGTCTAAAAACGTTATTTATATTTTTCGACCTCTCAACGTTTTGATAATAACAAAATGTAAAAACGTTTATGATAAAATTAAACATTTACAAATTATTAATCGTAAAATTTCATTTCTAAGATTAGTAATCACTTAAGGTATGAACAAGCACATCATTAAGCATGATTAGTGATCAAGAAAATATTTTTCTCTTATCCATCACATTTTTACAAAAGAATTTCACAAAATTATTTATACAAAATATTTTCTAATTGAAAGAAAAGTTTTATTAAAAACTTAAAATTTGAAATTCAAATTTTCCTCCCAAAACGGAAGGTTCCATACCAGATACAACCTTCCCGACAAAAACACAAAAAAAGGAGCATAGTCTACTGGCCGGCCCCCATATATATCTGGGACCACTGGGACCGCCCCTAGTGACCGTTGGGTTTTCCTGCCTATAAATACTGCTCCATTCCTTGCAGAAAAGCAGACCTCTTAGCATGAAATTTTCAGATAACTTTCTCTCTCTCTAAATCTCTTGATCACTAACATTCTTAAATCTTGTTTCAAGTGATCTAATATCTTCTTCTCATCTCTTCTTTCTCATTCAAGTGCAAGAGAAGAACGTAAGCGA
Source organism: Tanacetum coccineum (assembly GCA_026074375.1). NCBI lineage: Eukaryota > Viridiplantae > Streptophyta > Magnoliopsida > Asterales > Asteraceae > Tanacetum > Tanacetum coccineum. The sequence goes on along the minus strand of BQNB010093462.1, from coordinate 14,064 downwards.
TTGTGTATTGATTGTGAAGTGGTAGATTGGTTCTAGCTAAGATTATGACTCGACATTTAGCTTAGTGTCGGAAAACAACATAAGCGATGTGTAAATAGTTTTCTCCGGCTAAAGGGAGCTTGTTGACATAGTGAAATCTCGAGTAGGATACTCGGGGAGTGGAGTAGGGCGAAGAGGTGCTTCGTAGCCGAACCATTATAAAATCTTGGGGTCTTGTTTTAATTGTTCCTTTCCTTATATCTTCATATTATTGTCATTGTTATTTAGCTTTAGTTTAGATTGTTATATTGTTTGTTCATATTGTGAATCGGTTAAACATACAACTCGAGTCTAAATATTTTGAAAGAAAATTTTAAAACATAAACGAACTTGTAAACTATTCAACCCCCCTTCTAGTTTCCACAATTGGTATCAGAAGCCAAGGTCACTTAAGATTTTTAAAATATACTGTATTTTAAAGCTTGGATCGATCTATGGATTCCAAAAAATATCTAGAAGGGCAATCTATGCAAAGACCACCACTTTTTGAAAGTATCTGTTTTATTTATTGGAAAAATAGATTCGAGACATATGTTAAATCAAAAGATCTTGATCTTTGGCCTGTTATTACCAACGGTGATTTTCAACCTATTCAACAAAATCCGGAAACCAAGTTAGATGAGGTTATCCCTTTTGAAAAACAAAGTGATGATCTTAAAAAGAGACTTGCGAAAAATAACGAAGCTAGAATGGTTATTTATAATGCTTTGCCTAGAAAAGAGTATGAAAGAATTTTCATATGTAACACGGCAAAAAAAATTTGGAGAACTTTGCTAATCACCCATCAAGGTAATAATCAAGTCAAAGATAATAAGATCGACCTTTTGGTTCAACAATATTCACAATTCGTTATTTCTGAAGACGAATCTATAGATAGTGCTTTGGCTAGATTTAACACTATTATTACTAGTCTAAAAGCTCTTGATAAAGGTTATTCTAGCAAGAATTATGTTAGGAAGTTTCTTAGGGCTCTACATCCTAAATGGAGAGCAAAGGTCACGGCGATTGAAGAGTCGAAAGACTTAACATCACTATCTCTTGATGAACTTATCGGGAACCTCAAAGTTCACGAAATGATCATCAAGAAAGATTCCAAAATAGTCAAAGCAAAAGTTGAAAGGAACTCTCTTGCTTTAAAGGCTAAGAAAGAATCTAGTGATGAAGAGTGTTCGACTTCCAGAAGTGAAGATGAAGAGTACGCCATAGCGGTAAGAGACTTCAAGAAATTCTTTAAGAGAAGATGTAGATTCGTGAGACAACCTCGGAACTACAAAAAGACATTCCAAATAAGTCGTGATGACAAGAACAGTAAAAGATCTGTGCAAAATGAGTTTAAAGATAATCACTAAAAACAAAAGATTAAAAGCCACTAGAAATAGTTTAGAAAAAGAACTTAGTATTCTAAAAGAAAAAGTGTCTACACTCGAGAAAAACAAGGGAGTTGATCTCGAATGTGTAAAATGTCATATGCTTAAAATTGAAAATGAAAAGCTTAAAGAGGAAGCTCTTAAACTAACCAAGTTTGAAAAGAGCACACATTGCTTAAATGAAATGATAAGTAATCAAAAACCCTCCGGTGATAAGTTAGGTTTAGGGTTTAATTCATGTGAAGCATCATCTAGTGGAACTAAGGAAATAAAATTTGTAAAAGCTCAGAAAAAGGCATCCTCTGATGGAGGTCCCATAAATATGGGCGGCCCCCTTAGTATGTCGGCGGCCCCCAAAGTAATTCCGCCACCAGTGGTTACATCTGGATCTGAGAAAAGTGTGTCTTTTAAAAAATCTATTTTGGGTCCTAGACCAAAACACATAATAGTAAACAATGTCAAAGTTCCCGTTGCTAGTGATAATGAAGTTAAACAATTTTATAAGCCATTGTCAAAACCCAGAGTTGGATTTTCGAAACCTAATTTTAGATCAAAAACTCCACCACCTAGAAGAGTCATCAATAATTATTATCGTCCTAAAACACCACAACCAAAAAGAAACGTTGGTCGACAAAATCAACCTCGTGGCTTTCCTGTAACTTGGAACAATTTCCAATGTCAAAGTTACATGCCATGGGAAATGTGTCTTCCATTCCCATATCCCAACCAATTGCATCAAATGCAAGGGATGTTTAGCACTAACAACTTTGGACCCATGAGATATTGGGGACCAAATGTTTGAGGTGTTGCCTTATATAAATAGATATGCCTTGGAGTCGACTTGGAACCCGATGAGTGGATAAAGGATAGCGGATGCTCCAAACACATGACGGGTAACCGAAAGCTCTTCTCAAGCTACAAGGCATACAACGGAGGTAATGTTATTTTTGGTAGCAATCTTCGCGGTAACATCATTGGCAAAGGTACGATTTTGAATGACTCTCTCAAAATAGATAATGTAGAACATGTAGATAACTTAAGATTTAACTTGTTAAGTATAGGACAAATATGTGATAATAAGTGTAGAGTAACTTTCTCTGAACATGATAGTGAAATCACTAAGGATGGTAAGGTCATAGGTAGAGGTATTAGGAAGAAAGGCTTATATGTGATGAAATTAGGAAATAAGCCTAAAGACCAAATTTGTCTAGCAACGATTGATGAAAATTCCACGTTGTGGCATAGGAGATTAGGTCACGCAAATATGCGTCTCATTCAATCGTTAGCATCTAAGGAATTAGTTAGAAACTTACCTAAGCTTAAGTTTGATCAACACTTCTGTGATGCTTGCAAAATTGGAAAGGAAAACAAGCTCACGCCAGTCTATAAGGCTAAGAATATAGTCTTAATGACTAGATGCTTAGAACCTTATATGGATCTCTTGGTCCACTGTCGTTACGAGTTTACTGAGGTAACCGCTACATCTTGTCCTAGTAGATGACTATAGGTATACTTTGGACTAGGATTCCTAAGGACAAACCAAATCTTCGATCAATGCAAAATAATTTACTAAGATAATTCAAAACCAATTCGGGATGTACAATAGTGTCATAAGAACCAACCACGGTTGATAATGTGATAATGATTGCAATCTGGAGAGTGTTTGTAATGCCAATGAATTACATCATAAATCTTCTTCAGCCTCTACGCACTCCTTAATCAAAATGGGAGTGGTTTGAATGGTAAAATAGGACCACTTCAGGAAATGAGTGTAGGACTATGTTGGAATGGGCATTCGTTACCACAAAAGTTTTGGTGTAACGCAGTAGACACTTCAACATACATTCTCAACCGAATCCTAATTAGAGTCATCTTAGGAAAAACACCTTACGAACTCTTAAAAGGTAGGAAACCTACTCTAGATTACTTTAGAGTGTTTTGGAAGCAAGTACTTCTTTTTAACACTTAAATACTACCTTACAAAGTTTTGACCAAAGTAATACGAAGGTAATCTTTATTAGGTACCACAAAATAGTTAAAGCCAACATCATCCTTAAAAAACATATAGGGATAGTCAAGAGAATCATCAATGTGATATTCGATGAAACTCCTCCACCCTTTAATACAATCACCCTTGGTGGATGATGACTTAGATGAAGAAGAAGCAATTAAGGTTACCGAAAGGAAAAACCTAGAAAATGACATTGAGAATGAAACTCTAGAGATTGACGAAATAGTCAATATTCAAGGATATCTGGAAACCATCCATAGAAAAAATATCATAGGAAAACCTTAACAAAAGAATCCCTTAGATCCAAGACCAAACAAAGTCACTTCTTTTGTTTTATATCAATTATAAAACCTAAGAATGTAAATGAAGCTTTAGCGGATGAAAGTTGGATAGTCGTTATGCAAGAAGAATTAAATCAATTCATTGCTAACGACATTTGAGTTAGTTTACACTCCTAGGAATTATGACAATCATTAAGATAAAGTGGGTGTTTGAAATATGTTAGACTATGAGGTATTGTTCTCGAAATAAGGCTAGGTTAGTTTGCAATGCTATAATCAACAGAGGGCATCGTTTATGTTGAAATTTGCCCCAAGATGCTTGGACTTGAATCAAATTAGGGATACTATTAGCTTATGCTTATGCTTTAGATTTTAAGCTATTCTAAATGGATGTAAAAAGTGCATTCCTGAATGGTTTTATTATGACGGAGGTATAGTCGCAAACCTCAAGATTCATTGACTTTGAATAATCCATATCATTTTTCCTTAAGTTTATAAACTAAAGGATAAAGATTTTATACAGTCTTAAAACAAGGCACTAATGCTTGGTAAGATAGATTTAATAGCTTTTCTTATTAAAACATGAATATAATAATGGGAATGGTTTTACGATACACTCCTTTTTTACTAAGAGGAAAAAGTTTTAAACCTCTCATTGTTCAAATATATGTCGTACGACTTATTTCGGCTCGGACTTGTCAGACATGTGTGATGGAAATTTGCACAAAATCCAGCGTTGACAAGTTCTAGTATGAGCATGATGGGTGAACTTAACTTCTTCCTTGGATTACAAATAAAACAATGAAAAGGAGGTATCTTCTTTAATCAATATAAATATATTAAAGAAATGCTTAAGAAATTTGTCTTAGAAGAATCTAAACCAATGAAAACCCCCCATGTCCTGAAATTTGGCTTAGAAGAATCTAAACCAATGAAAACCCTCATGTCCTCTGATACCAAACTCACGAAAGACGAAGAGTGTGAGTTAGTAAATAGTACCATGTTTTGAGGCATGATAGGTGGTCGATATCATGTTTAGTGTCTGCCTTTGTGCCCGCTTCCAAGAGGATCCCAAAACCTCTCATCATGAAGCGGTTAAGCGTATCTTCTGATACATTAAAGGCAATACGCACTTAGGATTATGGTATCCTAAGGGGACCATCATAGAAACAGTAGTATATGCCGACTTTGATCATGCGGGAGATTATGTGGACCGAAGGAGCACCATCGGTATTTGTATGTTCGTGGAACGTTGTTTGACATCTTGGTTCTCGATGAAACAAACCACTCTTGCTATATCCACTACCGAAGCCGAGTACGTAAGCGCCGGAAAGGCATGTCAACAAGCACTATGGATGAAACAAGCTCTTATCGACTACGACGTTCAACTCGACGACGTCCCGATCATGTGCGACAATAAAGGCGCGATTGACCATAGCAAAAACCCGGTGCAACATTCTCGTACTAAACACATCGAAATACGTCACCACTTTCTTCGTGATAATGTCCAGAAAGGACATATCTCAAATGAAAAAGTGTCGTCCGTCGAAAACATCGCCGACATCCTTAAGAAACCTCTTAAATGTGAATCATTTAACTATCTACGTCTTGGTTTAGGAATGATGGAACACATTCCATAAATCATATTAGTCCGCTTCTCCTTCTTCTGTCTTAATTCTAGTCTGTGTTCTATTCTGTGGCGTGACAACTTAAATACTTCATCTGAAGTACCTTAAGCATTTTAAATTCGCGAAATGCAAATTAAAACGTCACTCCTCTTTGTAAAATTTTCATCAAAACTAAGTCCAAAATGCCTCGCTAAGGGCGGTCCCCATATCCCCGGCGACCCCCTAATATATTTGGGACCGCCTGACAATATGGGACCGCCAACAACAGACTCCATATTTCACACTTAGTTAAAAAAATTATAAACACAAAACCAAACACACCCCCTTTCTTCTTTGCAGCGACGAACACAACTAAAAACAACCCAAAACTCAAAATCAACCATTAAAACTTAAATTGAAGAACTAATCAACACCTATAATCATCTACAATATCACAAATATCATCAATTGTAAGTCATTTCATCTAATTTCTTTCAATTTGAGTCTAGAGTTCATAATGAACACAAAAAATGAAATTGGGGATTTTTCATTTTTCTTTCAATTTTGTACAATTAGGACTACTAGGTTAGAATGTATAACTAACATGCTTCCCGTAGACATAGGATTGATATACATTGGTGAGTTTGTCAAAAAAATTGATTTTGAACCAAAACCCCAATTTTATTTTCAAATCACTCACGTTATGAACAAAATAAAATTGTTGTTATGCATTGTTAATACAACTTAAAAACGTTTTTAAACACATGCATAATGATCTCATGAACAAAGGTTAAGATACATAACTCATATGTATTTTTCGACATGTTTGGATGAGCAAAATCAAACTAAGGAGCGTTTGGATTAACTTTTAGGATTTTATACTTTAGGTTGAGTTAATCATTACTCCACATCTGTCATACTTAGGCACACACTAGATACCTATTTCAGTAAGAAAACCTTACTAAAACTGGCACTCTTTTAATTAGGTGAAATGATGTTGGAAGAAGAACTATGGTACACCAAATCATACGTTCCAACAATCTCAGATAGAAATTATCTTCCCAATAACTTAAAACCCTTTATTCAAAAACTAGAGTGTAGATCAATTCATGAAGGTCTTTCAGTATCTTCTGAATCTACTAAATATGATAATATTCAAATCATGTTTCAAATTATCAAACTACAAAGTATATATGAACTCCACGAAGGGATTTGCCCAAGATTTCTGCTTAAATTTTATTCTTCAATAGAAATACTAGAGACAATGATCAAAATATCTTTTTGAAATTCTGGGCATTAAAAAGAACATTCAAATTTTCACAAGAGTCATTTGCCTAAATTCTTTCCATTCCATGTAAAGGAGAATGTTCTTACTCTAAAGATTCATCTCTCGACTCTTTGAGAATCAATCAAGAATCAAACACACCTTACCAAACACACATTCCAACACCAAATGAAATTATTCAATCAATCACAACAACTGGACAAACCATCTCTCCAAAAAAAATCTTAAAGAAGAACTTCGTCATAACATGAGATCTTGGATTGAAATCATTCAAGATAATGTCTTTGGCAATCAAAATAACTTAAATTTTCTCCCTGCATCATCATGTCACATGATGTATTGCATTCAAACAAGTACTCCCTTCAACTTTGCTTATTTTCTAACCAAACGAGTTGAAAAGATTAAAAATCAACCAAACTCTCCAATGCCATATGGAATGATTCTAAATCGTCTATATGATTACCTCATCAAAATTAATCCACATCTACAAAAATCAAAATATATATCATATTGGTCATCCATGAAACCTTGGGTTCATCCCAATCATCTTCAAGCAATTATCTCCATATCCTCTGAAGAAGTTTCAAGTAATGATTCGAATTCTATTTGAGATATTTCTATTAAGTATTATTGCTAGATATACGTACTATTATTATTGCTATGTAATGACCTCTATCTCAGTTATTCTAGTACGTGTATAACTTGTCTTAGCTGTTATTATTTCATGCTTGCTATATGACACTTTATAGACCTTTATGTCATTTATATGCTTCTACTTGGCCTCATTGCATAAGTTTCTCTTCTCTTTTAGCTAGATTATGTGATTCTTGAAGAGACGGAAATGCCACAATCATCCTTTCAACCCTCTTAGGTTATTCTAGAAAACGATTAACTTTTAGAAAATTTTGTAAGCCTCCAGGGAACGGCCCCCAAAAATGGAAGGCGGCCCCCTAATATATATGGGACCGCCTAAGGTTTATGGGACCGCCATCAGGGGAACCATGAAATTTTCCTGTCTCCTCTTTTTCTAAAACTTTGACCCTATTCTTCTTAGGTCCAACCATTCTTTCCTTTCTAAACAAAACACTTCTTAGAATCTTCATTCTCCAATATCATGCCTTTCCCAAAACTCCTCTATATATGAAGAACATTCTTCTCCATCTCAATCACATCTTCTCTTCTAAATCTTTCACTTCTCCTCAAGATCTCAATGTCATCCTCTAGCAAATCTCCTCGTGACTACTCACGAAAATACCAAAGGGCCATTCTTGAACCTTGGAGACAAAGTCATGGTCTTCCTCCTTCACCACCTTCTCCTCTACCAAATAGGACTACTCCTACCTCTCCTATTTTAAATAACTCTCTCTCATCCTCTCCACCTCTACCTTAAAATGGTTTTAAAAAAATTCATAAACGTGTCACCCCAAACATTTTTGCTCAAAAAGTCATCCCCTGTAAATCATGAATCATTTAGGACCTATGTAGTATTATCTCTCTCTATCTCATAAAGCATGTTTAGATTGTAGTGTAACTTATGGATTAGTGGTCTCTTGGTTCGTATTAGCTCTATTTGTATTTTATGTTGTATGAATGTATTACTTGCATTTGCTATTGTATGAGTTTCTTGATTGTTGAATGAAACTCTCTTTTGGGTGACTTGAATTCAATGTTATGTTTAAAAGATATTTGTCTTGCACTTGTACCTCTAACGTTTTGTAGCAAACAATTTTCGTAAGATCGATCCCTTGGTGCCCCATACGACAGGGAGCATACATCAAGGGGGAGTCTTGATATCGTCGATTTCTTTCTTCCTACAACTACTCGACGATCATCCTTTTTGAATTCAAAAAAAAAGGGTGAAATGGAACAAAACTCATTAATAATTTGCAACTATTAATTTTATACAAAATGAGTTTATATTTTGTCATCATCAAAAAAGGGAAGATTGTTAATACAAATAATGTCTAAAAATGTTATTTATATTTTTCGACCTCTCAACGTTTTGATAATAACAAAATGTAAAAACGTTTACGATATAATTAAACGTTTACAAATTATTAATCGTAAAATTTCATTTCTAAGATTAGTAATCACTTAAGGTATGAATAAAAAAAATCATTAAGCATGATTAGTGATCAAGAAAATATTTTTCTCTTATCCATCACATTTTTACAAAAGAATTTCACAAAAATAATTATACAAATGTTTTCTAATTAAAAGAAAAGTTTTATTAAAAACTTAAAATTTGAAATTCAAAATTTCTCCCCAAAATGAAAGGTTTCATACCAGATACAACCTTCCCCACAAAAAGACAAAAAAAGGAGCGTAGTCTACTGGGCGGCCCCCAGATATATCTGGGACCGTCAGGACCGCCCCCAGTGACCGTTGGGTTTTCCTGCCTATAAATATTGCTCCATTTCCTGCAGAGAAATAGACCTCTTAGCACAAAATTTTCAGATAACTTTCTCTCTTTAAAATCTTCTTTCTCTCTCTAAATCTCTTGATCACTAACATTCTTAGATCTTGTTTCAAGTGATCTAATCTATTCTTCTCATCTCTTCTTTCTCATTCAAGTGCAAGAGAAGAACATTCGTATTCGCCAAGAAACGAATTGTTATTTAGTGATCTCTCCTCTCTTCTTCTAAGTATCAAATCTCTATTGTAATTATCTTGTGTATTTGTATGATTTGGATTGTGTGTAAATCCGATAGTGTAGATCTAGTGATTGTGTAGTGATTGTGAAGTGGTAGATTGGTTCTAGCTAAGATTAGGACTCGACATTTAGCTTAGTGTCGGAAAACAACGTAAGCAACGTGTAAACGGTTTTCTCCGCCTAAAGGGAGCTTGTTGACATAGTGAAATCTCGAGTAGGATACTCGGGGAGTGGAGTAGGGTGAAAAGGTGCTTCGTAGCCGAACAACTATTAAATCTTGGCGTCTTGGTTTGATTGTTCCTTTCCTTATCTCTGCATATTATTGTCATTGTTATTTAGTTTTAGTTTAGATTGTTATATTGTTTGTTCATATTGTGAATTGGTTAAACATACAACTCGAATCTAAATATTTTGAAAACAAACTTTTAAAACAAAAACGAACTTGTAAACTATTCAACCCCCCTTCTAGTTTCCACATTCTTGATCCTTGATGAACGTTGAACAGAAGCTTAAATGATATTACAGAAAGGATGTCAGATTCGAGAGACCCGGGAGACTGCAGTTGATTTTATTTGCAAGGTCAAACTGAAGGTTGTTAAATATCTGCTTAAGTGCGTCAAGAGGCTGCTTGAGTTTGAATTTGATCAAAACAATGATCTATTGCTGAAGGATTTACACAAAAGAATGCTGCGGTGGAGATGTCACGGAAAAGATTTTTTCATGGTTACAAAGACCTTGATGATGCTATTAATGTGATCGCTAGTAAGTTACCTCATCTGTAGGCGAGCAGTTTTTTTGGTTCTTATAACGCCTAGTTTCTTTATTTTGTGCTTTATACAATATATGCCTTTGATTTTAGTGAGTATGTTCTTAGTTTATCACTATAGACTGGTAAAAGGGGACATGGTCCAGATCATCATAAGTACAGAACAACTATCGATCGATTCTATAAAAATAGAAAATAGACTGTTGCATAATAGAATATACAAAACAAACCTCTCACAATACAGCACTTCTAGTGCTCGTGCAAACAAATACAACTATATTGCTCTTTAACTGGTCAATATGGCACGCGATATGCCTTTACATTTCCACTACACATAGTAACCAATAGGCGTTATTTTCTTATTTTCAATCATCTTTACCTGTATGTACTAAACCTAAGTAATTCACTGAAAGGTTAAGATGATCATGTCATGATTTACCCTAAAACATCATTGTTGCAAGGTCTAACATTTCTTTTGCTTCACAAAAACCACAGTTTGCTTCCAACAAAGGCATGAACCAACGGCTGCTGCTATTGATGCGGAAATAACAGTCAGTTCAACTTTTGTGGCTCCATTTTTACAGGTGGTGATTTATAGTTCATACCCCTAATTACCAAAAATGACAAACAAAACTGCATAAAGACACATATAATGTTTCAGATTCAGGATCGTGAAGTCACACCTAAACTATCATATACATTTTCACACAGCCATAAGAATCTAAATTTCGTCCTTCTGATACAAAGCACACATCCAATCACCCCTTTAATCTCTAAATTACCAATACAAAGTGATCAGACGCGACCCATTCTATGATTCTTACTTCTGATGTTCCTTTACCGATATAGTATGGCCAAAAGTGTAATGCTAACGCCGCCTAACGCTAGAAAAGTCAGCTCGTCTATAGAATAAGCTCGGTATAGAGTGAGCCCTGCTACGACAATCCCCTGAAAGAAGTATAAAATTTCAGACTCGGCATCATGACAGATCACATATAGCATTGTTATCTCAACATTGAATAGTAAAATAACAAAAACCACGTAGTCAATATTTTATCAATCTCGCTTCAACTACAAACTTACATTTTTTTATAGCAGTGTAAAAGTATGCTTGCAATTTAAGCATATCATTTTTGTTTTTCATTTCAACCACCACCTTAAGTCACCGACGCATATTCTAGCAAACAAAAAACATAAATCCATAAGTACACAAACAGACTCGTTTAAAAATCTCTAGAAGACCCGGTTGATTCACTCACGTACCCATGAGGAATGTATCGCTCCACTTACTACTAATCCTTTTTGTAGTTTCTGAAACAACAACAAATGTGATTCCACCTGAAACAAAAACATCAGACCGATTTTATAAGAATATGTGACACTAAATGAGCGGACCCAACATCTATAAACTTAATAAACATACGGAGAAGAAAACAGTACCGAGATAGTATACAGTAGACCTTTGACAGGAGCGTAATGCTAACGCCGCCTAACGCTATAAAAGTCAGCTCAGATCGGTATAGAGTGAGCAATGTTGCGACAATCCCCTGAAAGAAGTACAAAACTTCCGACTCAGCATCGTGACAGATCACATATACAACATTGTTCTCTCGATCTTGAATACTAAAATAACAAAAACCACATACCCACGATTAAAAAATGATGTGAAACATGGTAAGAAGATCATTTCACAGATTTGGTATGAAATAATGGTTTAGTTGGGAGGACTCAATCGGGATCAGGTGAAGGTATACTGGTGTATCCATATGAAAATTTGAAATTGCATAAAAAATGATAACTATCAGAAGCTAAATATAACTATTTTGAAAATACCAAAATGAATCTCTTATTACATATCAATGAAAAAATGGTTAATATACATGTCTAGTTAACTTCGTCAAACGCATATACCCAAAGTCACCCGTTTTAACCCGTTACCCTACCCCTCTATTTTTTCATCTCTACACAAAATATTCATCATGACAAACTTAATTATTTACACATCATGGCTGTAAGTACCGATAAGTGAATGTCTTACCCTACTGTATACTTGATTATCTTTGTTTGAAAAACAAAGACTAACCTTGTAAGACAACAATTATAGGTGCAGTCCATCTGGTTCAAGCTCCAGCCCTGTGGAATCCACTGTCCATAAATTCATTTGTGGCATCCACTGTCCATAAATTCATTTGCCACATTCCTAGCTAAGCCTCGCTAACTCTAGCCTATGAAAGACCCCGCACCAGATGCCAATGCCACCTGTCAAAAGAAAGTTAGTTAGTACTCATATTCAATATAATGATGGTAATGTTATATCTTTGTGTTTATTCAGCTACTATTATTAACATAATGATACCTAAACTATAGGCACAGTAGGCAAAGCGAGATGAGAGCGAGCATGGTCAAAGAACCTATCTGAACATGGTCAAAGAACTGTTCTGTGTAAACCCAATGTAACAGTAATTGGCTAAAAATAAGCGTTTTATCATGCTATAATAACCAAGCTTCCTTCTCCTACGATTATGTCCATGAAGACGCTTTCAGCAGCTTCTTTTTCCCTCATCGAATTCTTCAAGGGAATGAAACCTACCAGAGACAAAATTTGGTTAAATTCAGAACCCATTTTTTATGTCACCTGCTTGATTCAAATATACGGCTGCATCCAAAACAAAAATAGTAATTTATGAACTATTGTTGTACATCATCTACAACATAAAATAAATTAGATAGCTTAAATGTTTGGGTTTACCTGTGCATTTCAGAACATCAAAACGCAAACCATATATACCCCCATCAGGAGTGAACATAAATCTTAAATATTGCACCCATATTTTTCCGGCGAGATGCAAAACACCCAGACCACATCAAAAACATATACCTCAAATATTTTAGAGAGAGAGAGATGCATTAGATCTGAGATGGATATGTTAGATCAAGAATATATACCTGATTGTTTGAAATTTTTCGAGCAGAAAGCCAAGTAGAACAGGTAAAAAGTGATTTAGGTTTGTGTTAATTTGGGGAAGATGGTATGGGGAAGATAGTTTAAAGTGGTATATTTGTGTGAATTTGGTGATAAAAAGTGGTGTTTATTTGTCTAAAACTTAAAGTAAGAGAATGGTAAAAAGACTAAAAAGTCTAAAAAGTTTGGTTGCCTTAAATATAAGTTGCTCTAAAGGACAACTTTACAGATTTTGTACTTAAATATTAAAATAAGGACACTTGACACAATCTTCTTTGGTTGTTCAGAAGCCAAGTTACCTAAGACAATTTTATGAAATAATATTTTTTGGGATAGGATTGCATTCCAAGAGTTTTTTGGGGTACAAATGAAATTAGCCTAGGGAAATATTAGCTACGACTTATTGCAGCTAATTGGTTACATTTTTGTGCTATAATTGTCGGTCCCTGAGTACTGTTTGCGGGTCCTTAAATCATGTTTGCGGGTCCTGGGGTTATTTATTGTGTATTTTTAATGGGGATTGTAACCAATTAGCTACAATAATTGTAGGCAAGTTATCCCCATCTAATAATTGTGATAGGTAAACCTATTAGACAATTATTTTTAAAATAATAGCATTCATTATGGTGATTTATAAAAAAGCTTAAAAATAAATGAATATTTTTATTATTTTATTAACCGTAATTGAAATGTGTTTTGTGCTGATGTGAAATGAACATGCTTAATATCTTGAACCACTTCTAAATTTAATACTTTTGTGTTTAGTTATCTAACAATAAAAAAAGTTGATGAATTTAAGATTTAGAATGACTAGACACAACTATAAACATTTATAAAAGACCATAACAGGATTTAAGTTCATTTATACCAAACTTTATTAAGATAAAAGGGACTAATCCTCACCTTTCATTTTCATTTGATCTAATGAATGAGATTGAACACAACATTTTAACAAACTCATTTTTATTATTTTTAAAAAAATCAATATATATTAAACTGTTAATTGTTAAGCGAAAAAAATACACCATCACGACGAGCATTTAATTATCTTTCTATAGATAGGCACTTTGATATAGTTTCGACAAACTTTTTT
>BQNB010093461.1:0-26364 GCA_026074375.1 Tanacetum coccineum | reverse complement strand
GGTAAAAAGAAGGGGACATGGTCAAGTTTTTTTGTTATAAATATACGGGATATCTTCTCATTATGATTAACAATTTACCAAAAAATCTTTTCCCTACTTTCTATCTCAATATACATGCCTCAAAATATATTCCCATCTAGGGTTTATAGTTTTCTTGATCCAACTCTTTGAATCTAGTTCATTCAAGGTGTGTTACAAGGCTACAGGGTTAAGACTAGCATCTACTTGGTATACATGGAAGTGTAGTGTGGATCAACCATAGAGGTGATCTCCTTTGATCACTTGGTTTCATTGGGTGGTTCGTGTATTAGGTGAAGGTCACTATTTGTTTCTACCGATCACGCTACAAAGGTATTACTATTCTAGTTTTTATTTGATTGATCATATGACTTTATGGATCCGTTGATAGGTGCATGTTCTGCTGCATTTTATATTTTATTAAATCATATTAATTTGATTCAGCACCTACAGTAGTATCACGAGCCATCATATGATGTCATATGATCATCGTGTATGCGTAAAAATGGCTAAAAACGCGTGTGTTAATGGATTCAAAAAGTAAATTTTAAAACAGCCCCTAGGGCTTATTTTTGGAATTAATTCGACCCATATAGGGTATTATGATATGTGATTTTTAATCCCATAGCCATTTGTTATGCATACTTTAATTGGTTTTGTTATCGGGTACGTGTAAAATGACTTAAATCGCGTGTTTTGGAACGATTCGTGAATCGGTTTTAAATCAGCCCCTTAGGCATCATTTTCTGCAATAATATGGTTATTATAAGGTGTTTAACACAATACATAATGATCCTTAAGTCATTGGTTACACGTACAAATCGGGGTTTTTAATTCTAGTTAATTTATTTCTTCGATTCGTTGGCTAACAATTTATTTCTTGTTAATTATTTTGTATCCATAGCAAATACATGCATGTTTGGCCATGGACTTAGCCAACACCTTGTATAATACATGATATTATGGTATTATTATGTTGCGTATGCAAAGCCGATGAAAACCATGACCACTTATGAATTGATTCGCTTCATTGCATTTAATTTCAGTTTTGGGTTTGCCATTGTTTCGGCTTCTTTTATATGCTTTTAATTTTCATTGTAGCCATTGTTTGGGCATTTTACAGTAGTTAGACGATAGAATAAATGTATTTAGTTATCAAATTATTGTAACCATTGTTTGGATTCGAATGGCGCAAGAAAGGCATAAAGTCAAATTCAGAGCTGCTGGAGTGACTTCTACTAAAAATGGATTTTCCGAAGTTCTATAAGGAGTTAGAGGCTAATTTTTGGAAGTGGGTGAAAAACTCACGGGGCTACAACTTCTTCAACTGGAGCTCAGATTGGGAAAGATTCCTTCTAGGAGTTTTGAGACCCGTGAAGTCAGCTGAAATTTTATGGCAGTTTTGGGCATCAAGTTCATTTAGGGTTTCACTTGCTCATGTTCTACCCTAGAAACAACTCTCGAGGATATTCAAGTTTCATCAGAGTCTTCTTCAATCTGAAAAACTCCAATCATCAAGCTACAATCCTTTTCGTTTGTTACTTATTCTAGAATCCTGCTACGAGATACGTAGCATAAGTATCAACTCTTTTAGAGTTTCATATGTAAAGTTATCCATGAATTAATAAAGTGATAATTCCGTTACATCTTGTTATCTGGTGGTATCAAAACTCGTCAATTCTATCATGTTCAACTCTGAATACTCTCCTCATACCTTTGAAACATAAATTTTCATCCTCGATTATATGGGCGTCAGTACAATCAACATCTCAATATTGTCTAACCATTCATGATCATATCATTTTCTACACATTACCATATCATGTTTTTATGCTTAGGTAAGACAATTTATGATCATCTTATTGAAATGAATTAGAATGCTTCTTCATTTGAATAAGGAAATTATAAATCTCTGAACTATGAATTTATAAATTCTCAGTTACAAGGAGTTGAACGCTTCTTTTTGTAAGTGACTAATTATAAATAAGTAGGCTTAAGTATATAACATACGTACAAACAAGTTTCTTTCAATCCGTTTGTACAAACAATTCCTTAATCATTATCATTATTACCTTCAATATCTGTTCATTTCCAAATCTGTATCTCACGTAATTAGCAACTCTCTTACAAATTCATAATCATTCCTTGACATTACTCATTCCATGATCTCCGTATTCTAAAATTTTCTGTTATATTCTGCAACATAATAACAAAGAAACACACAAGAATCTATACAATGTCAAATGATTTCAATACCACTAGGTATGAAAATTTTGACAAAGACTTGTGATAGCATTCTTATTTGATGTTGACTTTTAAAGGTTAATGAATAACGATTTCTTATGATCTGAGTGGCGCAACGTATTCCATCCACCCAGGTTCTATCAGGATCTGGAAAATTCTATTTTCTATCATCAAGAGGTGTGGTCTTGGAAAATAAGTAGACGTGCGAAAGGAGGTAATTATAATTATGGTGCACAACATAATTATAAATGCATTACATACGTGAACTTGTGACCTTGATTAACCTAAATTCATACCAAGTACCTATCTCTAAACAATACAACTATAACTTTCAAATAAATCTCGGGACAAGATTTCTTTAAGGGGTGGAGACTATAACAACCTAATAAATTTCATTAAATGCAAAACCTATTTTACTATGATCACAATTGTACGGGAAATTTTTCACTTTATTACATTACTTGTATTGTCAATATCTCAGTATGTCATGTAACTTGCATAACTAAAGTAGACGAGCTCACGCAACCTATCTATGGCAATCCTGTCTTTATATATGTCAAACAAATATCATAACATGTCAAGTCAATATCATCATATCCCTTTTACAAGGTACATTATTCCTATAATGTACTATTCGCAACGTTATATCTAAACAGGCTTTAAACCGTTATCATATACCTCTAAACCCTAATTCCATTAACATCTAAAGTGAATGCACAAGATACTAAATCATATGTACAAGTAATATAACATCTCATATGAAATATAAAATCCCTTTAAATCAAAGTACAATTCCTTAAAAGCTCAGTATACAAGTCATTAAGCTCAATCCCTAAAATAGCCGTTTTGCCTTCATTTTCATTCTAATTTCTTCACCATCACTTTTGTACAAGCTACTACACTCAATCTATAATATATAAACACTAAATATTCTACTCATAAGCTTTCATGCATCTTTTTACACTCAAAACCCAAATTCAAAACCCTAAACCCTAAAACCAAGCTAGTTTCTAAACCATGACTCATTTCTTCTTTGCAAACAAATCCACCTCATGACTCACCTCCTTGCTTCTTATAACAGCTTACAAGTAGGTCTAACATATTCCATGGTTGCTAATAAAGCCACATATCCACCCTCAGCCTCCAAGGCAGCCGTGGCAAGTCACCACCTTAAACCATCTCCACCATGGACCTATTCGTAAAAACCACCTTGATTCTCTGCTCACGCATTGTGCTACATCACCCTCATATAATCTCCAATACAGCCACTATAGAAATGAGATACCTTATTACTTACCTTGGTCACCAAATTCATTTGAACACTATAAATAGACTCGCATACCATTCATTTTAACTCATCTCCCACTTCCTCCTCTATAACCCATCATAGCAGCAATACTTTGCTCAAATAAGTTCCTAAGAGGTCCTAAGAAGTCTCAAGATCAGAAGTGAAGCAAAAGAAACCAAGAAAAGAAGCCCCAGAGTCGTTATTCTAGGCGTACGAGTGCAAAAGTCCCGATTTCGACCCGTTTCCAAGCTATAAGCTCAAACCCAGGTTCTAAGATCTTCATACCTTCTCCTACACCCTTATGATCTCATAAACTCATACAAAACTACTTGTCAAAGTTTTAAACTCCAATACATGCTTATTTTGCCATTGTTAAACCAAAATCTAAACACCCTAAACCCTAAATTTTCAAGTTTTTCTTGAATCTATGAGCTAAATGTATAAAAAAGAAAATGTTTTTATAACAAGCTAACATGCTTAAATAATGTTATTATAAACCACTTTTTCAAGTCTGAGAGGAATTAAATTAAAAACCCTACGCGATTTCTTATAAAACCTAATCATCCTTTTGAATTTCCTAGCTTAACGAATCGTTAATCTAAACTTTTGTTAAGTTAAACCTTCATATTTTAGCTTATATTAATAAGCTATAACCTGCAAATGTCTTTTGGAATGTTAAAATAAGCTTGCATGGCAATTCGGACTTGTTTTGTAAATATTATCCATGCAAGGGGTATATATCGTAACTTTCTGAAACTTATAACTAAAAGGACTGAAATACATTTAGGAAAAGTTATAACTATAAGGGTCTATTATGTCACTTTCCAAAGTATAAGGTTTACTTTGTACATCTTTTAAACTAGAAGGACCAAACTTGTAAAAGTGCAAAACTACCAAGGTCATAATTTGCCATTTTACATTCTCCAAGGGCTAAAATGTTTAACATTTTGAAAAGTATAAAATGTATTCAAAACATTACAAGACATAACTTTAATTAACGCTTGTCGTGCTTATCATTTCCAGATATTGATCAAAACGCTTAAAACCGATTATATCGTATCACAATACTAGGGAGCTTCATATTAAGGGGTTTCATCTTGGTATTATGTGTCTGACTGATGTATGTTGAGTTACGATTAAAGTTCCCTAATCCTTAAACGTTACTTAGATACTTCTGAATGTATGATGCCCAAACGGTGGATACAATAATTCCAAACTTTCCAAACAAACTCCATAAACAAATAATTAGACTCTCTGAACCAAAGTTTCTAGAGTACAATCTACCTAAACTTGCAAATTTACGCAGATTGCGTGACATGGCTAGATTACTATCATTTTGCTATATCAAACCATCCCTGTAAAGATTGGGATAAAGGTCATCAGCTTTCATTTTTGGAATAATTATTACAAGCCATCCTATCAGGTTAAGTTCATAAACCACGCCTTTACTTAGTTACTATGTTTTAGTAAACCCTCGAGGGGGATCATGCTTTTTTACCAACTCATTTTACATACTCATTTATCTTATAACAAAAGTTATTACTTTCAAATGACTAGTGAGTTTCATAGCCACACTTTTAATCTCCTTAATTTTCATAAAACCCTTGAGGGGAAACATGCTAAAATTACGAATAAAAAAAAAAGTGTGTTTTTTCTAGACTATATGTTAACCTGATATACCATTACAATTAATGTCTAAGTTACTTATGCCAAAAGTCCCTCATTATCATGGACCATTAATCACTTATGGGTGAACGCAAATATTGTGGATAGATCTATCGGGATTGACGAATCCTGTTTGTGTTAGCCGGATAGGTAACCAAACACACTATATTTGAATTTCATAGGTATATGGCAATTACCTACACCGGGGGCCATTATCTATATATATATATATATATATATATATATATATATATATATATATATATATATATATATATATATATCACATCAATTTGGGTATATATATACACTAGTCAGTTTGTGTGCCATGAGCTTAGACGAGACAATAACGCAATTATACCATAACATTATACATGCAATACCATTTTCCCATGATAATTGTATTCGTTACAATTATTACAAATAACGAGTGTATAACAATGTAACCCAATACCACACTATAACGCATTACTTATGACACTGCTTTTATAACAATTACTTATATGACTTGTATTCAACATTACATATTCAAACCTATGAATTTTTCACCACTCCAACCAATGTGTTGACTTATAGCATTTCTATCTCAGGTAATTTGACAACTTATGGCACGTATTGGCATGGACCTTAAAGATGGCTAAAACTGTTATCATTCACATTTGTATAAACTAGATTTTGGTACATGCCTTTGTAAAACGTCTATTTAAATGAATGAATAAAAGTATCTTTTGAACAAACGTCTCTTTTGAGTCATTTTCTATGATTATGATTGTTGTATCCATGAAGTAATACCACATATTAGCTTCTGCTGCTATATGTAAAAAATACGGGAGTTACAGCTTACTCTACATAAAGTAGATAATTCTTCTAATCATGTTTTTTTAAAAACGTTTAAACCCAATTTTTCAAAAAGAACTTTCAATGTCAAATTGTCTACAATATAATTAGTGGTATTTTTCAATAAAAAGTGGTATTTGTTAAACTTTTGTGTTCCAACACTCCCGCTTCCTGCGTAATATGTTTAAAAGTTGTGGTTACATAGGAATGTCAATATTAATGTGAATCAATTTCTGAGGGGGAGCTTTTAAAGCAAACCTTTTAATGTATTGGGTACATCTCATAAATGTCAATTTTATGTATCCAAACACATTTTGTGAAATTAAAATGTGGAAACTTATAATGTCAATTAATAATATACATTGTTCACTAAGGTATCTCACTCCGTCTTCAACATTTTGTGGCGTCATATCAATTTTTCACTCCAATGTCAAGTTTAAAAAAAAATTATGTTAACCCACATATACTGTTGAAGGTGTAAGCTAATCAGGAAAATGAATTCATGCAATATCGTGGCATAATTTTTCTCCCCGTGGAATTTTTCATGTGATAAATTTTAATCAATTGGTATTTCAAATACTAAATATTTTATTATTTAAAATAAGGGGAAAATGTAATTAAAATGTGATCTAGAAGATTCACTAAAATGTCAAAACGGCTAAAGATTCGGATTAAGATGACAAGTGATCACGGAGTTGATTTGGTACCCCTTATTTGAGATTGAAGTATGTTTCATGAAGGCGTCATCTTTAATTCAATCACGAACTTCCTTTATTTTCAATCTACCCTTTTCATCAAACCCAATCTAACGATTGATGACTTGCTTGAGCGTATACAGCTTATGATTAAGACTTAGATTATCTAGTTATTTCCTGATGTAAGGAGTTACATTATAGTGCACATCACGGGATAAAGGCTATCACTAAAGAATTTACAAATGGTCGTACTCAGTGTCACACGCAGATGTCTATTGTAGATAAATTTAGAGTGGTGTTGTACATCTTAACTTTTCTGGTGAGTAATGAGTAACATATAGATTTAATCTTGCACCATTCTTCAATCAACAACAGTGCAAGATTAAGTAACAAATTTGGGGGATTTTACTTCAGTTTCAAGTTTGGTATATCGAGTTTACTTCACCATATGGTCACAGCAATAGCCGACAGAATTCGAGGTTGGTAAGTTAGCCAGAGAGTTTAAAGGTTGAGATGTAATCAACAATTCTCACGTATAATTGATGAGCTAACAGAACGTCACTTGTACCGCCCTCACAGCTAAGCAAAATCCTCAAAAAGTTCTTCAAATGTCTTTCATAACTTTTCAAGATTGTTACTTATGATAAGAACTTCTCGAGTATATGTGCGTACACGTCAATGATACTTCCGAGAGTTCAAAACCATCATGGGGAAAAATGTGTACATCAGGGACTTAGTTGACTTTGATGTTACTATGTCAACTTCCAAGGGGAAGTGGTGTATACTACTTTACTTAGTATGGTTTGTGAAGTATTATGCATACGTGAGAAGAATTGTTGCTGATTCCTTGCATGTACCCCCGAACAAATAATCACCAAGACCTAATGACAAGCAGCAGTAGTATTTGATGTGGTTTTCTACTTCTACAAATTCTGTTATGTGCACGGGAAATGTCCCAAATAGAAGTTGATTTCTAGCTATATTAAAGTTTTAGAAACTGCTCAAGATAGTTCATTTGGTTTGAGGGGAAGCCTGAATCAGAAACTTCGCCAAAAAGTGAGTCTATGAAAGAAAGCTTTTATCAAACAATGCTGCATGAATTGGGGGGAATTTAATCCAACTCATGCATACTAGAATGGTTCCAGAACAAGTAAAGACACATATATAACCAAGCTGGATTAACAAGTAATCAAGACAAGAAGTCGGCAAATGTCACTTCAGCATTAGAACACTTTGCATGTCCTTATTGCGTTGAAATAGATACTTTATATGAACATTGTAAGTAATTCCGTATGTTAACATTTTGAGGGGAAGATTGTTACCTTAAATATGTTGACTAATACGGGAAATACACTATTTACATTAGGCAGACATCAGGGACAGAATTGTTAAGTTAGAATAGTTTCCCTTGTCATGACCTATATATACCCCCTCCATACTTCCATGGAGGGGTGATTTCATTTAAAACATTTCAACCAAATGTGTGTGTGGTTCTTTCTCTCTCTAAAACACAGTAGCACATCTTTCCTTTTTCCTCTCACTGAATAATATGGCTAAGTTCATGTTCAATCCTCCTTGACCTCTGATCATTTTTTAGCTAGAGTTTTTCTTAATATAATAGACAAGCATTATGGCAGATATGCTTACAAGAGATCTTTTATGTAAGAAGATTACAATAATTGATTGTTAGTTAATTAGGAAATATAAATCATTTAAAGTCTTTTTATCTCTTTTTATGTATTTTGTGAGTTATATAATGAATTAAGAACTGGTTATATCAAGTCCATTGAAAGTTTCTGCTTGTTAAGTATAATTAATACTCTGTTTAAACATCAAACTGCTAGAGTTACTACTGTTAGTTATACTTAATATTGCTAGGTATAATTAATACTGTGATAACTGTAAAAATTGCTATGGCTTGTGTTTTCTTGGTTTTTGGACTAACATTTTGCAGGAAAAACAAAGAAAAGTGTTAAATTGATGATGGAAAAGTTGTTTAGAATGTAATTGGAGTTAATGTTGGTGACTCAAAGTTAATGCTGCTAGGGATAACTTGCTACTATTGGTTTCTCGATTAATGCTCTGCTCAATGCATGAAAAAACTTACTCCTGTATACTGGCTGTTTCCTAAGTTTAATTGCTGCTAGCATAACTTTACTACTACCTGGGTGAAAGTTAATGTGTAGAGGGTATTTTCACAAATAACTTCGATTAATTGTTTATCAAAACAGTCATTTAATCGATTTCATACTTTCGTAAACTCTCTAATCACAAACCCTAACTCAATTTTATCATCCATCATCAAAACCCAACACAAATGACGACCCTAAAGTTTGCAGATACTCATAACATGGTCGCATTTTTGTCTAAACCCACAGAAAGTGATGGGTTTGTGAACAAAATAGTTGATTTTTCTGACAATGTGCACCAACCTATAAGATATGCATTAACAGTTAATCCCGCTATATATATCTCTTGCATTGAACAATTCTGGTCTACTGGCGTGGTCAAAACTATCAATGAGGAAGTACAATTGCATGCCCTAGTAGATGACAAGAAGATAATTATCTCTGAAGCATCTGTGAGAAGATATCTTAAACTAGAAGATAAGGAAGGTATTGATTGTTTACCAAACTCCAACCATTTTAGAACAACTAGCATTGATGATATTGGAGAAAATATTCACAGAAGCTCACTTTAATAAGCCATTCTCTCATCTACAATGGAAATTTCTGATTCATAATATTCCTACAATATCTAAGGTCCAAAGACTTTGCATTGAATGGATTTTAGTTAGCACTTATGGCGATCTGCAATTATCTGCTAGCAACAAATCAGAAATTCCAACTTTTCAAGTTCATTTTTGAAGGTATGATCAAAATAGGATAATGAGTCAAGGAACATTTTTGATGTATCCAAGGTTATACAAGTGTTTTTGTGAACAAACAACTTGATGGGCTGCCAACTCATAAGATTATTTATAATGCACCCTCTCATACTAAGAAGATTTTTGAAAATATGAGAAAGGTAGGAAAAGGTTTTTCCTGGTAGAGTAACACCTTTATTTCAAATAATGGTGGTGCAACACCAATCACAAATGGGTGAAGGTTTAGTAAATCCAACTGATCCTCATCACACACCCACCATTATTCAAAAAACCAACTACGTCAAACCACAAAAGACACAAAAACCTAGTAAGCCTAAAAGAAAGACACTCAGGTACCTCAGCCTGATTTGATCCTAGTGACAACCTTGCAGATGAGAGGCTGTCCAAACGGAGTTGGATGAATAGTTGTGGTGATGGTTCCACTACTGCTTTTCTAGCTTAGAAGCAGAGCAGGACAATTGTAACATAACTAAGACTCGATCCAAGGCAACACCTAATGAATCTAGTTTCCCTAGAACTACAGTCAGGTGGTTGGTCCCATGTGCCAAGAAAGCATAGGGTGAAACTATTGCTCAAACTATTATGCGAATGTATCTAAACTTTCCAATGATACACTTCACCCTCGCAATAGGTTAACACACTCAAAGTGATGAGGATAGACTTAAACTTAATGAATTGATGGAATTGTGTACCACTTTACAAAAGAAGGTTCCATTGATTTGTGAGAATAACAAGAAACCACTCAAGCTAATGAGATGTTGGTTTGAAAAAGGAGGGTCAAAAAGCTTGAAAAGAAAAGATGTTCAAGAACTCATAAGCTGAAGAGACTATACAAATTTGGTTTGAGTGCTAGTGTAGAATCCTCTAGAGATGAAGAAAGTTTGGGTAAGGATGCATCCAAACAGGGGAGGATTAATGTTATTGATGCAGATGAAGACATTACCCTGGTTAATGTTCAAGATGATGCTGACAAAGAAATGTACGATGTTAGAGGTACTGTGACTGGTGATGAGGTGTTTGCAGAACAAGAAGTTGCTGCTAATTAAATTTACATCTTTAGCAACAACTTCTTGTTCTGCAAACACCTCATCACCAGTCACAGTACCCACATCGTACATTTCTTTGTCAGCATCATCTTACATTAACCAGGGTAATGTCTTTATCTGCATCAATAACATTAATCCTCCCCTGTTTGGATGCATCTTTACCCAAACTTTCTTCATCTCTAGAGGATTCTACACTAGCACTCAAACCAAATTTGTATAGTCTCTTCAGCTTATGAGTTCTTGAACATCTTTTCTTTTCAAGCTTTTTGACCCTCCTTTTCAAACCAACAATCTCATTAGCTTGAGTGGTCTTTGTCTTCTCCAAATCAAGAACCTTCTTTTGTAAAGTGGTACACAATTCCATAAATTCATTAAGTTTAAGTCTATCCTCATCACTTTGAAGTGTGTTACCTCTTGCGAGCAGTGAATCATTGGAAAGTTTAGATACATTCTCAAACCTAGTTTGAGCAATAGTATCCCCTATGCTTTCTTGGCACCTGGGACCACCACCTGAAGTAGTTCCTAGGGAACTAGATTCATTAGGTGTTGCCTTGGATCGAGTCTTAGTTATGTTACCATTGTCCTGCTCTGCTTCTAAGCTAGAAGCAGTAGTGGCAACCCTCACCAAACTATCATCCAACTCCTTATGGACAGCCTCATCTGCAAGATTGTCACTAGGATCACTAGGCTGAGGTACCTGAGTGTCCTTTCTTTTAGGCTTCCTAGGTTTTTGTGTCTTTTGTGGTTGAGTAGATGGTTGAATAATGGTGGGTGTGTGATGAGGATCAGTTGGATTTACTAAACCTTCACCCATTTGTGATTGGTGTTGCACCACCATTATTAGAAATAAAGGTGTTACTCTACCAGAAAAACCTTTTCCTACCTTTCTCATATTTTCAAAAATCTTCTTAGTATGAGAGGGTGCATTATAAATAATCTTATGAGTTGGCAGCCCATCAAGTTGTTGATTCAAAAACACTTGTATAAACCTTGGATACATCAAAAATTTCCTAGACACATTATCCAAGTTTCTGATCATACCTTCAAAAATGAACTTTGAAAAGTTGAATTTCTGATTTGTTGCTAAGCAGATAATAGCAGATGCCATAGTGCTACTAAACTCATTCCATGCAATAGTCTTTGGACTTAGATATTGTAGAATATTATGAATCAGAAATTTCCATTGTAGAGAGAAGAATGGCTTATTAAAAGTGAGCTTCTGTGAAATTTTCTCATATCCCATCAATGCAAGTTGTTCAAAAATGGTAGAGTTTGGTAAACAATCAATACCTTCCTTATCTTCTAGTTTAAGATATCTTCTCACAGATGCTTCAGAGATAATTATCTTCTTGTCATCTACTAGGGCATGCAATTGTACTTCCTCATTGATAGTTTTGACCACGCCAGTAGACCAGAGTTGTTCAATGCAAGAGATATATATAGCGGGATTAACTGTTAATGCATATCTTATAGGTTGTGCATTCAGAAAATCCACAATTTGTTCAAACCCATCACTTTTTGTGGGTTTAGACAAAAATGCGACCATGTTATGAGTATCTGCAAACTTTAGGGTCGTCATTTGTGTTGGGTTTTGATAATGGATAATAAAATTAAGTTAGGGTTTGTGATTAGAGAGTTTACGAAAGTATGAAATCGATTAAATGACTGATTGAAACACTTAATCAAAATATTTATGAAAATACCCTCAACAGCATTAACTTTTACCTAGCAATAGTAAGTTATGCCTAGCAGCATTAACTTAGAACCAGTAGTAGTAAGTTATGTCTATTAGCATTAACTCAGAACTAGCAATAGCAAGTTATGCCTAGCAGCATTAACTTTGAGTCACCAGCATTAACTCCAATTCCATTCCAAATAGCTTTTCCATCTTCAATTTAACACTTTTCTTTGCTTTTCCTGTAAAATATTAGTCCAAAAACCAAGAAAACACAAGCCATAGCAATTTTTACAGTTATCACAGTATTAATTATACCTAGCAGTATTAAGTATAACTAACAGTAGTAACTCAGCAGTATTAAGTATAACCAGCAGTATTAATTATACTTAACGCATAAAACTTTCAATGACATGAAATACAGTACAAATTCATATAAAATCTCCTACAAAAAGACATAAAGAGATAAAAGACTTTAAAGATTCATCATTCCAATACTAACAATCAAATATTTAAATCTACTTACATCAAAAGCTTTTGTAAGCAAATCTGCAACATGCTTGTCTATTATAATAAGAAACACTAGCTAAACAAAATGATCCAGAGGTCAAGGAGGATTGAACAAGAACTTAGCCATATTATTTAGTGAGAGAAAAAGGAAAGATGTGTATGTGTTTTAGAGAGAGAAAGAGCACACACACACTTTGTTGAAATGATACAAATGAATCCTCACCCCTCCATGGAAGTATAGAGGGGGTATTTTTAGGTCAAGACAAGGGAAACTATTCTAACTTAACAATTCTAGTCCCTACATGTCTTGCCTAATGATAACTAGTGTAATTCCGTATTAGTCAACATATTTTAAGGCTAAAAATCTTCCCCTAATATGTGGACATACGGAATTACTTACAATGTTCCTATCAAGTATAATTACAACACAATAAGGACTTCCAAAGTGCTTCCAATGTTGAAGATGACATTTGCGACTTCATGTCTTGATACTTGTACTCCAGCTTGGATCTTATGTGTCATTACTTGTTTTGGAACCATTGTAGTATGCATGAGTTGGATTAACTTCCCCCCAATTCATGTAGCATATCTTGAAAAACTTTCTTCATAGACTTCTTTTTGGCGAAGTTTCTGAACCAGCTTCCCCCCAAACCAACATCCCTATCTTGAGCAGATTCTAAAACTTTAATATAGCTAGAAAAACTTCTATTTGACAGTTACGTGCATAGCAGAATTTTGTAGAAGTAGAAAACCACATCAAATACTAATGCTACTTGTCATTAGGTCTTGGTGAATATTTGTTCGGGGGTACATGCAAGGAATCAGCAACAATTTTTCTTACGTATGCAGAATACTTCACAAACCATACTAAGTAAAGTAGTATACACTACTTCCCCCTGGAAGTTAACATAGTAACATCAAAGTCAACTAAGTCCCAGATGTACACGTTTTTCCCCATGATGGTTGCGAACTCTCGGAAGTATCATTGACGTGTACGCACATATACTCGAGAAGTTCTTATCATAAGTAACAATCTTGAAAAGTTATGAAAGACATTGAAGAACTTTGAAGGATTTTGCTTAGACTGTGAGGTACCATTGACGTTCTGTAGCTTCAATTATCCCGTGAGAATTGTTGATTACATCTCAACCTTTAAACTCTCTGGCTAACTTACCAACCTCGAATTCTGTCGGCTATTGCTGTGACCATATGAGTTGAAAGTAAACTCTGATAAACCAAACTGAAACTGAAGTAAAATCCCCCAAATTTGTTACTTAATCTTGCACTGTTGTTGATTGGAAGAAAGGTGCAAGATAAATCTAATAAAATCTATACACAACCAGAAAGTAATAAGAAGTTACAACACCATCATAAAATATCTACATCGACATCTGCGTGTGACACTGAGTACTACAATGTAACTCCTTTAAGTGATAGCTATAACCCGTGAGCACTATAATGTAACTCCTTACATCAGGAAATAACTAGATAATCTAGAGTCAAAATCATAACGGTAACGCTCAAGCAACTCATCAATCGATAGATGGGTTTGATGAAAAGGTTTAGAAATAAAAGGAAGTCTCGATGATGAAATAAGTAGACGCCTTCATGAAACATACTTCAATCTCAAATAAGGGGTACCAAATCAACTCCGTGATCACTTGTCATCTTAATCCGAATCTTTGCCGGTTTAGAACATTTAGTGGAATCTTCTTAGATCAAATTTAAATTACATTTTCCACTTAATTTTAAATAAAAAATATTAGTATTTAAATACAATGATTAAAATTATCACATGAAAAATTCCACGGGAGAAAAATTTTCCACTAATATGCATGAATTCATTTTCCTTGATAGCTTTCCTTCCAACAGTAATATGTGTGATTACCAATATTTATTAAAACATGACATGAAGTGAAAAATTGATATTAACGCCACAAACTGTTGAAGACGGAGTGAGATCCTTTAGTGAACAATTTATATATATTAAATGACATTATAAGTTTCCACATTTTAAATTTCACAAAATGTGTTTGGAAACATAAATTGAGATTATATGAAAAAAGTATGTACCCAATACATTAAAAGGTTTGCTTTAAAAGCTCCCTCTCAGAAATTGATTCACATAAAATGACATTCTTCGTACCACAATTTTTAAACATATTCGAGGAAGGGAGTGTTGAACACACAAGTTTAACAAATACCACTTTTTATGGAAAAATACCACAAATTATATTGTAGACAATTTGACATTGAAAGTTCTTTTTGAAAATTGTGTTAAACAGTTTTAAAAAACACATGATAGAAGACTTATCTTCTATATGTAGAGTAAGCTGTAACACCCCCATTTTTACATATAGCAGCGGAAGCTAATCTGGGGTATTACTTCATGGATACAACAATCATAATCATAGAAAACGACTCAAAAGAGACGTTTGTTCAAAAGATACGTTATCATTCATTTAAAATCAGAGTTTTACAAAGGCAAGCTCCCAAAATATTTTTCAATTAATCATACAAGTGAATGATAACAAGTTTTAGTCATCTTAAAGTCCATGTCCACTCGTTCCATAAGTTGCTCATTACCTTGAGCTAAACATGCTAAAAAGTCACACAATGGTAGAGTGAAATTCATATGTTTGAAATGTAATAGTTGGAATACAGTTCATCATAAGGTAATTGTTATAAAAGCAGTGTCCATAATAATGCGTAATATGGTATTGGTTACGTTGATATACACCCGTTATTAGTAATAATTGTAACTAAAACAATTTTCAATGGGAAAATGGTATTGCATGATAATGTTAGTGGAAAGTAATGCGTTATGTCTCGACTAAGCACATGGCACACTACTGACTAGTGTATATATACACCCAAATAGAGTGATAACATATATATAATAAAAAATATATATATAAATATATATTATATATAGATATATATAATATATAAATATATATAAAAAAATAGATAATGGCCCCCCTGGTATAGGTAATTGGCCATATACCTATGCAATTTCAAATATAGTGTGTTTGGATACCTATCCGGCTAACACAAAACAGGATTCGTCAATCCCGATATGATCTATCCACAAATATTTACGTCACCCATAAGTGAATAATGGTCCATGATAAAGAATAGACTTATAGGCATAAGTAACTTAGACATTAATTTTAATGGTATATCAGGTTAGCATATAGTCTGAAAAAAAAACACTTATATTCGTAATTTATAGCAATATCCCCCTCACGGGTTTATGAAAACATTAAAGAGATTAAAAAGCGAAGCTATGAACTCACTAAGTCTTTGAAAAGTAATAACATTGTTATAAGATAAATGAGTATGTAAAAAGATCTTGGTAAACAAGAATTAAAAAAAAAACATGTTATCCCCCTCGCGGGTTTATAAAACATGTAAATAAGTAAAGGCGAGGTTATGAACTTCACCTGATAGGTAGTTGTAATAATTATTCCAAAATGAAAGCTGACGACCTTATCACAATCTTAACAGGGAAGGTTGATATAGCAAAATGATAGTAAACAGCCACGTCACGCAACCTGAGTAAATATGTCAAGTCTTAGGTAGATTGTACTCTAGAACTTTGGTTCAGAGAGTCTAATATTGTTATGAGTATGATTTGAACTATTGGGAATTATTGTATCACCGTTCGGGCCATCATAATTCAGAAGTCATTAAGTAAACGTTTAAGGATCTAGGGAACTTTAAATCGTAAACTCAACAACTCAGTCAGAACATAATACCAAGATGAAACCCCTTAATATGAAGCTCCCTAGTAATGTGATAGGGGGGGGGGGGGGGGGGGGGGGGGGGGGGGGGGGGGGGGGGGGAAAAAAAAAAAAGGGGGGGGGAAAAAAAAAAAAAGAATATATAATCGGTTTTAAGCGTTTTGATCAATATCTAGAAATGATAAGCACGACAAGCGTTAATTAAAGTTATGTCTTGTAATGTTTTGAATACATTTTTATACTTTTTCAAAATGTTACATTTTAGACCCTTGAGAATGAAAAATGGCAAAATATACCCTTGGAGTTTGCACTTTTACAAGTTTGGTCCTTCTAGTTTAAAAGATGTACAAAGTAAACCTTATACTTTGGAAAGTGACATAATAGACCCTTATAGTTATAACTTTGATAAAATGACATTTTCAGTCCTTTTAGTTATAAGTTTTAGAAAGTTACGAATATATACCTATTGCATGGATAATATTTACAAAACAATCCTAATATGCCTGCAAGCTTATTTTAATATTCCAAAAGACATTTGCAGGTTATAGCTTATTAATATAAGCTAAAATATGAAGGTTTAACTTAACGAAAGTTTAGATTAACGATTCGTTAAGCTAGAAATCAAAACGGGTCGAATTAGGGTTTTATAATGAAAACGCGTAGGTTTTTAATTCAAATTCCTTCAAGACTTGATAAAGTGGTTATAATAACATTAGTTAACCATGTTAGGATAGATTATAACAAAGTTTTATCATATTAGCTCATAGATTCAAGAAAAACATGAAATTAGGGTTTTGGGTGTACGATTTTGGATTAAAATGGCAAAATGAGCATGAATTGAGTTATAAAACTTTAACAAGAGTTTATGTATGATAAATATGAAATCATAAGGTGAGTAAGGATACGTATGAAGAATCATAACCTGGGTTGAGCTTATAGCATGAAACTGGTCGAAATCGGGACTTATTGCACTCGTCCCCTAGAATAACGACACTGGTCTTTTTCTTGGTTTTAAATGCTCACTTCTGATCTTGAGACTTCTTAGTAACTCTTAGGAACTTATATGGCAAATGATTGCTGCTGAATAATGGGTTTTATAGAGATGAAGTGGGAGATGATTTAAATAGAATGGTATGTCGAGTCTATTTAATAGTGTTCAAATGACTTTGGAGACCAAGGTAAGTAATAAGGTAACCACATTATTCTATAGTGGCTGTATTGTAGATTAATAGTGTGAAGTTGTGATGGCTTATTGTGGTATAATAGGGGTTCCCACCCCATGTGGATATGGTTTAAGGTGGAGGACTTTCCACGGCTGCCTTGGGAGGCTGTAGGTGTGTAAAGTGAGCCCTTTATTAGCAAACCAGGAATTATTTAAGACCCTACTTGTAAGCTGTTATAAGAACAAGGAGGTGAGTCATGGAGGAGCTTAGTTGCCAAAGAAACCTTACAAAATGGTAAAATTTGCAAATTGTAGTCGCGGTAAACTAGGGCTCGAAATGGTTTTTCAATCTTGCCATTTTGAGTACTCTGTGATATAATGATATATATATTTCACAATACTTGTATTAAGGATAATTAGCAATAATTAGATAGGTAGTTCTTGTTAAAATGGTGAAAATGAGTAAACGGTCCCAAAGTTCAATTAGGGAACGTTTATGGTTGTCTTGTATTATTTCGTGTACAATGAGATGAAATGGATGATAGAATATGATTGATAATAATGAGAATTAAGTTATTACAACTTATTTGAGTGATGGTTTGAAGTTAAAAATGGATAAATAACGATAAACTGGTCCATGGTTTTTGTATTTTACTCGTGTTAGGGTTTCTATGTTTCATTTTAATGAATCTTATGAATGTGATGGATGATTATGGAATGTAAATTAAGTAAATGTACATTTATTTTAACTTGTACATGATGGATTAAACAATTTCTTTGAAAACAGAGGTAAAACGGCTATTTAGGATGTCGTGTCAATAATGACTATGTACAATAAGCTTTAAAGGATTTGTACCTAATTTTGGGAGGGAAAGTAATATTCAAAAGAGATGTTAAAAAATATATACTTGTAATCTGCTTTATGTAGCTTGTACATTCGCTTTAGAAAATTAATCTTCATATAATTAATGGTTAGAGGTTAAGATGAAAACATTTTATAACGATCGTTTATGAATATAACGTTTGCGAATTGTCATTATAAGAGTAATGTTACTTTGTAATAATTATATTAGGATATAAACTTGACATTATATGATGTTTTGCTTGACATATGACGAATGAAAGTATTGATATAGTTAGGTTTGCGTGATCTGTTAACTTTATATAATCAAGGTACGTTTGCATATTCAGATATTGGTAATGCATGTAATTAATAAATCGAAAATTTCCCCCTACAAATTGTGTATTATTAATAAAATAGGTTGATTTTGCATTTGATTAACTTATGGGTTGTTATAGTCTCCACCCCTTAAAGAAATCTCGTCCTAGATTTATTACAAAATCCGTGAGAGTATGTCAAGGAAAGATTGTGAAATTTGTAAAAGAAGTTGCTAATCATGTTGGACCACATAATTAGAAATGAAACAGATGATAAAGGTAAAAATGATAAATGAAAAAAGTGAAGAAAAGGAATTATTTTGTACACACGGATTAAAAGACAACTTCTTTGTACGAGTATGCTATATACTTAAGCCCTACTTTATTTAGAATTTGTCATCTTACCAAAGAGAACGTCCAAATCCTTGAAACTGAGAAATATAAATTCATAGTTCGAAGATTTATAATTTCCTTATTCAAATGAAAAAGCGTCCTAATTCATTTCAATAAGATGATCATAAATCGTCTTACCTAAGCATAAAACATGATATCAAAACAGTAATGTACAAAAATGATATGATCATGAAAGGTAAGAAAAATATGGAGATATTAATTGTACTGACGCCCATATAGTCGAGGATGATAATTTATGTGTTCAAAGTTATGATGATAGTATTCAAGAGTTGAACATATGGAAATTTAAAGGAATATGACAAATGATTGACGAGTTTTGAATAACCAGATACCAAGATGTAACGGAATCATCACTTTATTTATTTCATGGATAACTTTACATATGAAACTTAAAAAAAGTCTATACTTATGCTACGTGTCTGTGTGTAGGATTCTAGATAAAAGCAACAAATGACAGGATGTAGTTGATGTTTTGGGTTTTCAAACTTAGAATGTGTTTCAGAAGATTTTGGTGATGAACTTGAATATCTTCGAGAGTTGTTTCTAGAGTAAAATCCTAGAGTGAACAAAAGCAAACTTGTCTCTAAGTACGCCCTCCTGTAGCCCTATTGTTTGCTTTTGAGCACCAATTTGCATAATGTCCTTTCTCTCCACGGACATTACAAGTTATGGATACTTATTGTAGGTTGTTTCTAGTGGTTGGTCTTTTGTTTTTGCAATTCTTGGTCAGATGACCTACCCTGTTGCAAGTCCGACACTTGACAGTGCAGGGTCCTATGTGATGCAGGGTGCACCTTTCACACAAGGGACGATTCCCAGTATACCCATTGGTGGGGGCCAAAAAAAAAGCATAAGTCCTAAAGGTTTCTTGCCTTCTATTCTGCTGTTGGTGGTAATCATTGTTACAACTGTTTTTATTATAGTTATTCTGATAGTTGTTGTTGTTGATGATGTTTCTCTTATCCTCAAGCTTTCGTTTGTGATTATGGTTCTTTGCACAGAATCATGCTTTATTATCTGATCCATTAACCTCTGGGCTATGTTAATGGCTTCCTCTAAAGTTTGAGGCTTCGAGAAAGTAACATTTCATTCAATACTTTTGGACAATCCACTGATGAAAACTTCCATAAGTTTCTCGGTGTTTGGTACCATGTTTGGGCATAAGACGGATAATTCCTGGAATCTCCTAATGTAAGTCTTAAGATCATTTCCTTTTACAACCAAGTTGTAAAATTCGTCTTCCATCTTCTTAACTTCAGTTCGAGGGCAATACTTATTGGTTAAGAGCCTTTTCAATTCGGTCTAAGTGATTTGATTGGCTTGATGTATTCTAATAGGTTGAGCGTATGAATTCCACCAGGACAGGGCATCATTGGTTAAAGTACCGGTAGCAAATATCACTTTGTTTTCCTCGACACGGTTTCTACGAGAAAATACCGATTCAGGCCGCTCAAACCAGCGAATGAGGCCAACTGCTCCTTCCGTACCATTGAAGTAGAAAGGTTGACAGCTAACGAACTCTTTATAATTTCCCATTTTTGTACAAAGTTTCCAGTAGTGTCCGTGTTCTTTTTGGGAATAACTAGCACTTGCCATTGTTGTAGCTTGTGCTTTCAGAGCTGAGGAAATGCCATTAGTAATCAGTTGCTGGATGGCAGCTAAAGTTATGACTGGTGTTTCGGATGTTGACGTCCTTTTGGGAGGCATTCTATCAATATAAGACAACACGTAGTAAGAATGATATCACAAGTTTTGAAAGGTAATACTTAAAAGAAAATGTAATGCTTAAAATTGCTAAAATAAATGGCTTATTTTTTGAATCTTAAGACTTTAAGCATCTATAGGTTAATGGTATGATTCAAATGGATGGAGACGGAGAAAAATGATGCATAATATGGATACAGGGATGATGAGTGAAATAGATAAAAGATTGGTATTTATGAAACAACAAGGTAACAGGATTTTCCTTTGTATTAAGAACAACTTGTCTTAGTACTGTACATAGTCAAGATTTGACAAGTGTTTTTATTTATACCACACATCCCGTGGCTAGGATGAAGCTATAACTAGTCTGATAGTTTGCTGATTTTGAGCTTGTAGATTGCATAAAAAACTTCCTAAATTTGTTTTTTGGTGACGAGCTTGGATCTCCTCAATGATTTGTTCAAGATTGGAAATTCTGTAGTGAGCAAAGGAAATCTTATCCTTTTGCCCTAATTGCTTCTTGTGAAGTTTGATAATCTGAGTACGGATTCTCTTAAGTTCTCTTTAGTTCGTTACCATTTCTTCGTATGATCATTCTATTAATACGTCCTTCTTCCATTTTCTCAATGTGGTGAAAAGAGAGTTCATCTAAGTAATTCAAAATATCTTTGATTTGTTCCTCAAGATGTTTCATATGCATCTTAATCAAACTTTTTCCTATTTCAAATATTTGAGGTGGGGTAGGAGTATAAACTGAGAAAGATGGTGATACCAAATCACAGGTTTGATTCCAAGATGAATTAGATAACGTAGTTAAGGAAGAAGATGGGGGGTGGATTTGCTTCTTAGGTGATAATAGTTCTTCAGGAACAAAGAAATATCAGAGATCAAATAGTAGTGATGGTGGTAATACAGGAGATGGAGTTAAAAAACAGCGTGTGGAGTAATAATTATCAGGTGAGGAAAAGGTAGATTCCTTAGTATAAAATGCTTGTACGTCCTTTAAACAAGGATTATTGTAGAAAGGCGAGAATACTGGTGGGATCATATTATCTTTAGTGTTTTTCGAAGAGTTAAAAGAACTGCTTTCTGATGAAATTGGAAAATAATCCGATGAGACCGAAGTATAGTTAAGAATATTCATAGAGGAAAAAGCATCCTCAATATCGGAAGTAGAGTGGTTGGGAGAAGACATCATTCTGATAACAACCTAGTTGTAAATAACATAAGTTATTTATAAGTATAGAATATATATATATGTATCTTTACATACTGTTCTGTGAATTCAGTGGCACGTGAGACTTTGATGCTAGAAAACAAGAATGTGTTATAGTTAAGGTATGACCTTGATCTCTATAACCATTGCGCAGATACATTCTGTATCCCCCCCATTTTTACAAATAGCATCGAAACTAAAACTGGGGTATTACTATGGATACTAAATCAATAATCATAGAAAACGACTCAAAAGAGACGTTTGTTCAAAAGATATGTTATCATTCATTTAAAATTAGAGTTTTACAAAGGTAGATCATAAAATCTAGTTACATACAATGTGAATGATAACAAGTTTTAGCCATCTTTAAGTCCATGCCACTCCGTGCCATAAGTTGCTCAATTACCTGAGATAAACATGCTAAAAAATGTCAACATAATGGTTGAAGTGAAATTCATAGGTTTTAAATGTAATATTTGAATACAAGATCATCATAAGTAATTGTAATAAAATCCGTTTCAAAGTAATGGGCTATTATAAGTGTCGTATTGGGTTACGTTGTTATACACATGTTATTTGTAATAGTTATAACGAATACAATTATCATGGGAAAATGGTATTGCATGTATAATGTTATGGTATAATTGCGTTATTGCCTCGTCTAAGCTCATGGCACACAAACTGACTAGTGTATATATATACCCAAATTAATATGATATATATATAGAGAGATAATGGCCCTCGGTGTAGGTAATTGCCATATACCTATGAAATTTAAATATAGTGTGTTTGGTTACCTATCCGGCTAACACAAATAGGATTCGTCAATCCCGATAGATCTATCCACAATATTCGCGTTCACTTGTAAATGATTATTGGTCCATGATAATGAGGGACTTTTGGCATAAGTAACTTAGACATTAATTGTAATGGTATATCAGGTTTGCATATAGTCTGAAAAAACACTTGTATTTGTAATTTATAGCATGTATCCCCCTCACTGGTTTATGAAAACATTAAAGAGATTAAAAAGTGAGGCTAGGAACTCACTAAGTCTTTGAAAAGCAATAACATTGTTATAAGATAAATAAGTATGTAAAAGAGTTTGTAAACAAGCATGTATCCCCCCTCGCGGGTATTAAAAAACAAGTAAATAAGTAAAGCGAGGTTATTGACTTCACCTGAATAGGTAGTTAGTAATAATTTATTCCAATATTTAAAGCAGACACCTATCACAATCCTTAACATGGAAGGTTAAAAATAACAAAAAGATAGTAAAACAACCACGTCCACGCAACCTGAGTATTGATTCAGTCTAAGGTAGATTTATACTCTTAATGGGATGTAGGTATAAGTATGAAGATCATAGAACCTGGTTTGAGCTTATAGCTTTTGGAAAGGGTCAAAATTGGGGACATATTGTACTCGTACGCCTAAAAAACGACTCCAGGGGTTCTTTTCTTGGTTTCTTTTGCTTCACTTCTGATCTTGAGACTTCTTAGGACTTCTTAGGACCTCTTAGGAACTTCTTTGAGCAAAGGATTGCTGCTATAATGGGTTATAGAGGAGGAAGTGGAGGATGAGTTGAAATGAATGGTATGCGAGTCTATTTATAGTGTTCAAAATGAACTTGGTGACCAAAATTAAGTAATGAGGTGTCTCATTTATGTAGTGGCTGTGTTGGAGAGTCTATGAGGGTGATGTGGTGAGGCTATGGTGGTAAAATAGGTCATGTGGAGATGGTTTGAGGTGGTGATTTGCCACGACTGCCTTGGAGGCTAAAGGTGGATATGTGGCTGTCATTAGCAACCATGGAATTGGTTAAGACCTGCTGTAATCAGCTAATATGAAGCAAGGGAGGTGAGTCATGAGGATCTTAGTTGCAAAGAAAATCAAAATCGGTCCAAATCAAGATTGTAGGTCGCAGGTTAAACTAGGGCACAAAATGGGTTTTTCAAGCTTGCAATTCGAGTACTCTTGTGATAAGAGTATACTTGTGATATTATGATAGATATATGATCACAAGACTTGTTTTAAGGATTATTAGCAAGAATTGATAGGTGGTTCGGGTTTAAAATGGGTGAAAACGAGTAAACGGGTCCAAAGTTAAATTAGGGCACGTTTAGGGTTTGTTGGATTTATTTCATGTATAATTGAGATGAAATGATGAAATGATGATATAATATTATTGATAATGTTGTAGATTAAGTTATTACAACTTATTTGAGTGTTTTTTGAAGTTAAAAATGGATAAATATCGAGAAACAGGTCATTGTTTAGTATTTTGCTCGGGTTAGGGTTTCTAGATTTCATTTCATGATATCTTATGAAATGAGGATGATTATGGAATGTAAATAAAGTATATGACTTGATTGTAACTTGTACTTGATGGATTATACAAGTTTCCTTGGGAAAACGAAGGTAAAACGGCTATTTTGGATGTCGTGCATTAATTACTTGTACATTCTGCTTTAAAGGACATGTACCTTATTTTGGAGGGAAAGTATTATTCAAATGAGATGTTATATGACTTGTATATATGATTTAGTAGCTTGTACAATCGCTTTAGATATTAACCTTTCATGGAATTAGGGTTTAGAGGTATACGATAACGGTTTAAAGCCCGTTTTGATATGACGTTGCGAATGGTACATTATAGGAATAATGTACTTTGTAATAATGATATCAAGATATCGAATTGATATGTTATGATGTTTTCTTGACATATAAATAGATATAGATGGCATAGGTAGGTTGCGTGAGCTTGTCTACTTTAGTTATGCAAGTTACATTGCATACTGAGATATTGGCAATGCAAGTAATGTAATAAAGCGAAAAATTTCCCCGTTGATTTGTGATCATAATAAAATAAGTTGATTTTTCTTTTGATGAAAATTCTGGGTTGTTATAGTCTCTACCCCTTATAGAAATTTCGTCCCGAGATTTAGTTAAAAGTTGTAGTGAATAGATGTAGGTATTGGGCATGAATTTAGGTTAGGCTAATCAAAGTTACAAGTCCACGTGTGTGATGAATTTATAATTATGTTGTGCACCATAATTATAATTACCCCCTTTCATACGTCTACTTATTTCCAAGACCACACATCTTGATGACAGCCAATAGAATTTCTCCAGATTCTGATTGAGCCTGGGTGGATGGAATAATTCGATTTATGAAACCTGTGGGTTATGGGCCTACCACGCTTCCGCTGCGCTACTCTGATCGTAAAGAATCATTATTCATTAACTTTGAAAAGTTAACATCGAATAAGAATGCTATCACAAGTCTTTGTCAAAATTTTCATACCTAGTGGTATTGAAATCATTTGACATTGTATAGATTCTTGTGTGTTTCCTTGTTATTATGTTGCAGAGTATACAGAGAATTTTAGAATACGGAGATCATAGAATAAGTAATGTTAAGGAATGATTATGAATTTGTAAGAGAGTTGCTAATCACGTGAGATACAGATTTGGAAATGGAAAGATATTGAAGGTAATAATGATAATGATTAAGGAATTGTTTGTACAAACGGATTGAAAGAAACTTGTTTGTACGTATGTTATATACTTAAGCCTACTTATTTATAATTTGCCACTTACAAAAAAGAAGCGTTCAACTCCTTGTAACTAAGAATATATAAATTCATAGTTCGAAGATTTATAATTTCCTTATTCAAATGAAGAAGTGACCTAATTCATTTCAATAAGGTGATCATAAATCGTCTTACCTAAGCATAAAAACACGATATGGTAATGTGTAAAAAATGATATAATCATGAATTGTTAGATAATATTGAGATGTTGATTCTACTAACGCCCATATAATCGAGGATGATGATTTATGTTTCAAAGGTATGAGGAGAGTAGAGTTTGAACATAATAGGATTAATGGAATTGACAAACGATGACAAGTTTTGATACCATCAGATAACAAGATGTAATGGAATCATACTTTATTTATTTCATGGATAACATTACATATGAAACTCTAAAAGAGTTGATACTTATACTAAGTATCTTGTAGTAGGATAAAAGTAACAAACGACAAGGATTGTAGCTTGATGATTGGGGTTTTCATATTGAAGAGGATTCTGAT
>BQNB010093459.1:2817-26364 GCA_026074375.1 Tanacetum coccineum | reverse complement strand
ATTCCATCCACCCAGATTCTATCAGAATCTGGAGAAATTATATTAGCTGTCATCAAGAGGTGTAGTCTTAAAAATAAGTAGACGTGTGAAAGGAAGTAATTATAATTATGGTGTACAACATAATTATAAATTCATCACACACGTGAACTTGTGACCTTGATTATCCTAAAAATCAAATTCATGCCCAGTACCTATCTCTAAACAATACCACTATAACTTTCAATTAAATCTCGAGACGAGATTTCTGTAAGGGGTGGAGACTATAACAACCCAAGAACTTTCATCAAATGCAAAACTTATTTTACTATTATCACAATTGTACGGGGAAATTTTTCGCTTTATTACATTACTTGCATTGTCAATATCTCAGTATGTCATGTAACTTACATAACTAAAGTAGACGAGCTCACGCAACCTACCTATGGAAATCCTGTCTTCATATATGTCAAGCAAACATCATAACATGTCAAGTCAATATCATCATATCCTTGTACAAGCTACTACACTCAATATACAATATGTAAACCCTAATTATTATATTCTTAAGCTTTCATACAGATTTTTACTCTTAAAACCCTAATTCAAAACTCAGAAACCCTAACCCGAGCAAAATACTAAACCATGACCGTTTCTTCGTTTTTTATCCATTGTAAACCTAAACCAATACTCAAATAAGTTGTAATAACTTAATTTACAACATTCTCAATTAAGCATAATCCCTAAAAAAAGCCGTTTAAACTTCTGTTATTCATCCTCATTTCTTCACTATCACTTATGTTCAAGATACTATACTCATTTTACAATATATGAACCCTAATTATTCCATTCATAAGCTTTCATACATCTTTTTACACTCAAAACCCTAATTCAAAACCCTAAACCAAAACCGGTAGCTAGTTTCTAAACCATGACCTGTTTCTTGGCTTTATCCTGTAAAAACCCAAAACCAACCTCATAATTTTGTTAAAACTTATTTACAATCATATGAATCCTATTTCAATCATTATTTCTCAATACTTCATTATTTTACTTCACTTGTACGTAAAACATATCCTAGGAACCCTAAATATACCTAATTGGTTCATTTAACCCGTTTACTTGTTTTAAACCATTCTAATCCTAAACAACCAACCAAGGGCCATTGTAAACTCATAAAATAAGTTTACAAATCATCATCTATCATTTACTTGGCAATGTATAAGAAATCAAAGCCTAGAAAACCTTAACGAATCTAGAAAACCCTAATTATGCCCTAATTGTAACTTTGACTCGTTTTCTCAATTTCAACTCATTTTAACTTAAACCAATGACCAAACATCATAATAATAACTTTAATATAAGCCTCAAAGGATTTATATTTCCATCAATCTTAATCAAAGTATGCAAAATATAAGCAAGAAAGTCAAGAAACCCTAAACTGAACCCTAGTAACCGTACTCCCATTTCTCAATTCTAATATCCGATTTTAAACCCAAACGAATTGCTATCTTTGCTAATTACTTAATCCCAGACCTTAATAACCTAATTCACCATTCCTTAATCATTTATAACACAATGAACCCGTTGTTAAAACGTTTGAAGAACCCGTCCAACCCAAAAAGACCCTTTTGCTTCTATGACATGAGACCATTTAAACCCCACTAAATTGCTACATGTGCAAATGACCACACTAAGAAATCTTCTTAGAAACTTCAGTCAGCTATGCACCTACTTAAGAAGAACAATCCTTGGATCAAATTTGAGAAGCACTGTCACTTGTTTTTGCTCCCAATCAACCGCAAGAATCACCCAAACAACCCCTAAACACACTTCCACCTGCAAACCTAGAACTTCTAGACCTCAAGACTCATCATGTAGCTTCAACACATCAACCACCCAAGATGTTCCCACATGTCCAAGAATAAACCAAAGCTTCCTTAGTCATCTATGCTTCATTTGAGTATAAATAGGAGCCATAACACTTCATTTTTCTTCATCCCCCACTCTCTTATCTCATACCCATTATAGAAGCAATACTTTGCTCTAATAGATCCTAAGTGATCTTAAGAAGGCTCAAGTACAGAAAGGAAGCAAAAGAAACCAAGAAACGAAGCCCGGGAGTCGTTATTCTAGCCATACGAAGACGAAAGTCCCGATTTTGACCCGTTTCCACCATTTTTGCTCCTTGAAGCTCAAACCCCAGGTTTTAGAATGTTCTACCTTCTTCCCTTACCCCTTAAAATTTCATATGATCCTAAATTATACTACCTTGTAAAGTTTCATAACTCAATTCATAGCTCATTTTCCGTTTGATCCAAAACCGTACATCCCAAAACCCTAATTTCGCGTTTTTTATTAAAAACTAAATGTTATAAAATGATTAAATATTTTATAATCTATCCTAACAAGCTTCAAATAATTTTTAATCATAACCACTTAATTGATTAATGAAGGATTTTTGAACTTAAAACCCACCTTTAAATTTGAAACCTAATTTACCCGTTTTGCTTACTAGCTTAACAATCGTTATTTTTAACTTGTGTTGCGTTAAATCTTCATATTTTTAAGTTAATTTAACTATAAATGTCTAAATAAATGTTTAACCTAAGCTTGCATGGCAATTTGGACATGTTTTGTAATTAATAATCCATGCAAGATTATTATCGTCAACTTTTGCCAGAAACTTATAACTAAAGGAAGGACTATAAGTGGTCATTTATCAAAATTTAAACTCCAGGGATCTATTAGTCACTTTTCAAAGTCGAAGGTTTACTAGGATATCTTTTAAAGTTGAAGGACCAAAGTCGTAAAAGTGCAAACCTCAGGGTCCCTATTTGCATTTTCCTAGAACCCATGGGGGGTCTAAAATGAACATTTTGAAAAAAGTATAAAATCATGTTACAAACCTTACCAGACAAACATTAATTTACGCTTCTCGTAGCTTAACATACCAGATATTGATTAAACGACTTAAAACCGATTTATATCGTATCGGGATGGGGTTTCCTAGAGAAAACCTTATATTCGTAGAAAACCTAGAAAACAAAACTACATGGCAGATTTTGCGAACATATAAAACTTGAGGGTAAAAAATGAAAAAGTAAAATAAAAAAGGCGGATAATTATAACTATGTCATTTTACTCATGACAAAAAACACACAGTCTATACACACTTTCACACACACTCCAATCATATCGATCCCGATCAAAATAACCAATGCGAAATCCGATCCGAAAAAAACATCAATTTTCCGATCAAAATCTGGTCAAATTACACATAAACGCTTTGATATTTCTAGCTGATCAACATCGTAAGTGCCCTAATTTTTCTATTTGATTAATCGTTTTTGTTGATTTAATGATAATATAAGTATTTATTTTCATTTTTAGCACCTCGGATAAGTCTACGAAAAGTTAATAAGAGGCCGCTAATCGAACAAGAAAAATTCAGATTACTTGTAGATTGTTATTTTTTGATTTTTTATTTTTATGATATTTTTAGTGCATCATAATGAAAAAGTTTATGTTTATGTTAAAATTATCAAATAATAATTGTTTGAAAAAAAATTACATTTATAAAATATTTTTTGAATCTTGTTTAGGTGCATTTGTGTAATAAACATGTTATGGCGTTTATTTGTATCAATAACTGAAAATGCATAAACATCATTTAAAAATAGTGCTACAACATACATGTTACATAATGTTTAAGAAATCTGTTTGAAGGATTAGATTATAAGGATTATTGATTATTGTAGCTATTAAT
This sequence comes from Tanacetum coccineum, assembly GCA_026074375.1. Taxonomy (NCBI): domain Eukaryota; kingdom Viridiplantae; phylum Streptophyta; class Magnoliopsida; order Asterales; family Asteraceae; genus Tanacetum; species Tanacetum coccineum. Next base: position 22,619 of record BQNB010093459.1, on the reverse strand, counting down.
GATTAGGGCATCAAATAACATGTTAAAGCATCTCATTGTTGATTACGCACATCAAAAAATATGTACCAAGCACTGTTTAATAATAGTAGGGCATCCATATTGTATTTTTAATTGTAATCCGTATAGAGTGTACTTTAGCGCATCCGTTTGATGTAATTTAGTGCATCCATTTAAAATAGTTTAGTGCATCCGTTTGTATCATAGTAGGGAATCCAAATATCATGGGAGTCGATATCGATGTTACATAGAGGATTAGGGCATCAATGAGTATTATTAGGGCATCAATGGGTATTATTATTGCATCATTAGAATTATTAAGGCATCTCTTTGTATGACATTAGGGCATCATGATGTATGTTTAGTGCATTTGTTTTGTGTGAACATTATGGGCATCATTAGCATCTGTTTGTACGACATTAGGGTCAATCAACGAGTATTATTAAGGTCTAAGTGTTATAATGAACATTAGGGCATCTGTTTGTATGAACATTAGGGCATCTGTTTGTATGAACATTAGAACATCATTGTGTATGGAAATATTAGGGCATCAGTGAGTATAATTAGTGCATCGTTGGAAATATTAGGGCATCAGTGAGTATGATTAGTGCATTACTGGACATATTAGAGCATCATTGAATACGATTAGGGCATCGTCAGACATATTAAGGCATCAATGTGTTCAACGATGTATATTTAGTGCATCGATGAACATATTAGGGCATTAATGAGTATGATTAGTGTAATGCATCATCACACATTTTAAGGCATCAGTGTGTATGTTTAGTGCATCATTGGTCATAGTAGGGCATCCATTTGTATGAACATTAGGGCATCATTGTGTATGTTTAGTGCATTTGTTTGTATGTTTATTTTTTTTGGTAATGATTTGTTTGTATGTTTAGGGTAACATGTGATCATAATTAGTTATCGATTGTTGCTATTCGTTTGCCTGTTGTTGGTCTTGACATGCCTATCGTTAATAAATTTACATTTTTTAAAGACCAAGTGCCTTATGTATTATGTTTTAATTTATCCTAATGCAATGTTGTTAACTAATTTTTTTATATCGACAGACCAGTTATTCCTGCTTATGGTGGTTTTAGAGAAGGAAAACGTGGTTCCTCAGCACAACTCTTTATTCCAGGTGATTACAAACCCGCTTATATAAGGACAACATTTCTCTATAGTTAGTGTAACGACTAAACTTCACGAATCATGCTTGTTCCGGCCACCATTCCTTCTTTTTAAGAGTCTGCAAACACACACACATACAAAAAAAACAGTTAAATTGAAGTTATAAGATAAATTGTCAGAGAATGTTACAGGAAAATCTTAATTTATAACATTTGTGCTTCACTTAAAATGTTATGATTATAGTTATCGTCAATTCAAATCTTTGATAAGTTTATGACCTATTTCTTTTCATCAATTTTTATTAAGATTTTGCTCAGGATCTTGACAAAACAACCCTTAAACTCTTTTCCAAACAACAATAAAGTGTTATATTTAAACAAATTTTAAGTTATCTTTTCCAGATAACCCTTAATTTGTTTTCCAAACTAACCCTTTAACTTGTTTATAATCAAACATACCAAACGCTTGTTTTATATACAAACAGCTCCAAAAAAAACATTTTTGTAAAAGTTTTTGTCCTTACAAACCCTGATGATTTTAAATTGCATAGTGTTTTGTAACAAAAATGTTATTACGAAAAACTATGTATACAAGTTGTACATTATCAGAAGAAGTTGCAAAATTTCAGTTTAAACAATGATGGTTTAGTCACTAAATTTACTTAATCAAGAGGTGTAGTATCAGAAATTTGTGCACAAAACCATACATTTTGTTGAACAATTATGCACGAAAACTTTTCTTGCTGATTTCCTTTTAACAAGAGTTTTCAATAAGCAAAAATATTCCATTAATGGCACAATAAAAAGTAACAGTCATGAATTGTCCATCAAGAATCATGACAATTCTAATACCTACCAGAAACCATAGGTATAATCAAGTATCTATGATGTTTTCATAGTTTTTTTGTTTAATCTTAACAGACCTGTGAATCTACAGAATTGATGATTGTGATTGAACACTCCAAAGTAAACTAAAGAAATGGAAGAAAATGCAGTTTCAAAAGAGGAAATGCTGAAAACAAATAAGAAAAATGATGAAGGTAAGGATGCAGAAGATGATAATTCAAACGACGAGTCATCTTCACATTCGAGTTCTTCCGACGAAGAGGAAGAAGAAGATGACATAGAAGGTACCACTTCACATATTTAATTTGTACTTAATAAAACAGTGTGATAAAAACACAAGTTTTGTTCAGTAAACATTAATTTTGGATGATGTGTATGCGTAGAAGCCTCCTAATCCACATTTAAGTATGTTCTGTTACTTTTGATGAATATCCTTCAACAATCAGTTATTAATGAACACCTTTTGTGATTGTTTGTCAATAGGCTTCCACTAAACTATTAGGGCATCAACGAGCATGATTAATGCATCGTTGGACATATTAAGGCATCAATGTGTATGTTTAGTGCATCCATTTGCATAGAAAAAACATCTTCTTTTATGAGGAAAACATCGATAACTACTAGTTGTTCCTCCACTATTTTAATAGATAATGCTACAGCTGATTGTTGTTTGACAGAAACGGCTAAATTTATTTTCATTTTCGAAATGCGTTATTTAATTGATTGGTTATTAGAAACCGGTGCTCTTCTTACATAAGTTGTTTGGCCGAATGACGGATTAGAGTAGGCGATAATTGCAAAAATAAGGCTGCATTTTATTGCATTAGAACAACGCCGTCGTGATCAGCTTACTAGCTTACTGAGATTATTCATTGCCGCCTTATCTATTTTGTTTACGTTCTATTTTAGCCTGCAACTTTGGTTGGCAGTGGGTCAAAGATATTAGTCGGCCTCTGTATTCAGGTCAAAACAGATTGGGGTTGAAATGTGTCATTTATTAGCACAGGTAAGAAGCACCTTTGTTTATTTAATATAAAGTAAAAAGAGTTGATATTGGTAGATATGAATTATTTATTGGTCTGAACAAAGGATAACATGTTGTGCCTTAGCCGTTTGATTTACGGGTCAAAATAGATTGGGGTTGAAATGGGTCGTTTATTAGTACGGGTAAAACGTAAAAAAATTGGCAGGCCACGTTAGGTTATGTTGGGTAAAAAGTAAAAAGCTTTGTGGTCTGGTATTTTGCTGATCAAGTCATTGAGACAGTCATGGGACTAATGCATTTCCATCTTATAATTTGTTGCAGCTATTGACAGTTAATATCTAGTGTCGATAGACATTTAACTACTACCCCAGAAAAACATGGACACTTGCTATATTTTCCCAACACCACCATAGTATTATTCAGCATGCTGAAGGTTTGTCATTTTGATTCATCATATTACTAGAAATTGTAGTCTGTAAGTTAAACTAATAAAGGGCCGTTTGGAAACTCATGTTTTTTTTTCTTAAACACTTGATTTTTAAAATATTAATACTTTATATAGCATGGACACTTCTCTAGATCTGGTATTTCTCAAGTAATGAGTGATTATAAAGAATTGATTAAAAATGATAAAGAATTATTTAGTAGGCCATATTGATTCAACTAACACTTGCAGCAACCTATTTTTAATTTCTGGTGCAAGACTTTTAAGCAACTAGACATTTTTTCATATGCTAACTCTAAATTTATTTGCAGTACATGTATCATCTTCAAAGGAAATACCAGTTGAGCTCGTTCAATCTGTTACGACACACTGCGCCTATCGAGGTTTGAGAAATAAAAGGACCAACAAGAGTCGGTCATTTGATCATAGGGTTGAGAAATACAATGAACCTTTACAGGTTAGTTGCAGAAAAGGCTACCCGGCACGTGTCATGAGGTATGGTCTTGTGGCATATATTATAAGATAAGGGTAAACGCTTAGGTACTAATCGTGGTCATGTTGTCTTAACTGAACAACAGATCAGTCTTCGCTTGAACACGAGAACATGCCTCAGATCTGATATTGAACAACATACTCAACCACTGTCATTTGTTGGATCTATTGTGCTTGGTCTCTGGTTGAAGTTTAACCTTGTGAAAGTGCAAAAATAAAAATAAATAGAGCAACACTTTGCAAAAATAGGTATTTGAAACATTCTGAAGGCAAAAATAAACCACGATAACTTCTTGTCCAAAAGCGTTAATTCCTGTGAAATATAGTTCTCCACATCTGCTGGTTTATTTGCAATAACTCACAAAATACCGAGCTGATATACTAATTTATTTATCCATTTTCTTGCAGGCCATAATCGACTCGCACAACAAAATTCTGTATGCTCGCCATGCAGATCAAAGGAAAGTGACTTTTCAACGAGTTTTGCAGACCGGGGTCGAATTTGATCAAGATGTTAGGGCGATGTTACTAAGGGCAAATATTCTCAAGCATGAGCACATATACGCTTGTTCAAGAACAGCGTTGTTAAGTACTTATTTTATACTCAGTCCAACTTTGATACGTTTGAGTGAGGCTCGGTCCAGATGAACTCGAGATGGGACAGTCCTGTGCTTTGTTGAGGTTTTATAAACGTTTTACACAGAAGGTTAAGAGTTCTTTGGATTATAGTTGGGCTTTATTCCAGGTTTTTGGTGGTTGTAAGTAGCAGTCTCAAAACTAGGACAGTGAATGACGATGACGTGTTTTTGTTGACCTTCGGTTATGTCTATATCAGAACGGAGGCATTTGCATGCATGTCGGTGTTTGGTGGACATTAAACATTCCCGCTTGTCTGGCCATTGCTGCATAAAAGTATGGAAAACAAAAGTCACGTAATATTCCAAAATAAATCCACTTTGTAATTAATATGTTTACTTTGTTGTAATTTTAGTTATCTTACTGGTGATTAAACTGAATATTAAGAGATAATAAAATTTGTTTTTGTGCTTGTATGGATGAATGTCAACTTTTTTTTTTTGAAAAGCGATGAATGTCAACTCCTTTGTTCTTAATTTGTATGATAAATGGTAAACAAAAAAAAGAAGGGCAAAACGTAACAAATTTGATGGAAAAAAAGAGCAAAACGTAAGATAATATTGATGAGTGAAGCTTCAAAAAATGCATAAAATCATACAATATTAATTGAAACACCAAAACCCATTAGAAAATAAAGAAAGTGACAAAGAAGCCCCTGGACTTAGGAGGAAAAAAAAGAAGGGAGGGTGGTTCAATCTAAGGGTTAGGAATGGGTTTTCTAGGTTTTCTACCAAAATCAAGTTTTCTCATGATCCCATCCCTATCGTATCACAATACAAGGGAGCTTCATATTAAGGAGTTTCATCTTGGTAATTCAACCTTCTGACTGAGTTGTTGGGTTTATGATTTAAAGTGCCCTAGCTCCTCAAACGTTTACTGAATGACTTCTGAATTATGATGGCCCGAACGGTGATACAATAATTCCAAACTCTTCAATCAAACTCATAACTCTTAAACCAAAGTTCTAAAGTACAAACTCCTAAGACTTTAATATTCTACTCCATGTATGACGTGCTGTCTATTATCATATTCATTATATCAACAATCCCCTAGTTAAAAATTGAAATAGGTCGTCAGCTTTCATTTCAGAATAATTATTACATCTACCTAACAGGTGAGATTCATAACCTCGCTTTTCAATCTTTTATATACTTTATAAACCCGCGAGGGGGATACATGCTATAAATATAAGTGTTTCCAACTATATGCTATTGTGAGATTCATAACCTCGCTTTTCAATTTTTTACATACTTTAAAAACCCGGAGGGGGATACATGCTATAAAGAATAAGTGTTTTTCCAAAATATATGCTATTACAGATTCATACCTCGGCTTTTACTTTTAATACTTTATAAACCCACAAGGGAGATACATGCTATAAATATAAGTGTTTCCAACTATATGCTATTGTGAGATTCATAACCTCGCTTTTCAATCTTTTACATACTTTATAAACCCGCGAGGGGGATACATGCTATAAATATAAGTGTTTCCAACTATATGCTATTGTGAGATTCATAAACCTCGGCTTTTTCCCATCTTGTACATACTTTAATAAACCCGGCGAGGGGATACATGTATAAATACTAATATTTTCCCAACAAATGCTATTGTGAGATTCATACCTCGCTTTTTCAACTTTTACATACTTTATCTAACCCCGAGGGGAATACATGCTATAAATATAAGTGTTTCCAACTATATGCTATTGTGAGATTCATAACCTCGCTTTTCAATCTTTTACATACTTTATAAACCCGTGAGGGGGATACATGCTATAAATATAAGTGTTTCCAACTATATGCTATTGTGAGATTCATAACCTCGCTTTTCAATCTTTTACATACTTTATAAACCCGCGAGGGGGATACATGCTATAAATATAAGTGTTTCCAACTATATGCTATTGTGAGATTCATAACCTCGCCTTTACTTATTTTACATGTTTTATAAACCCGCGGGGTTACATGCTTGTTACAAAACTCTTTACAACTCCTTTATCTATAACATGTGATTGTTTTTCCATGACTTAGTGAGTTTCATAGTCCTCACTTTTTTAATCACTTAAAACTTTCATAAACCCGTAAGGGGATACATGCTATAATAACGAATACAATGTTTTAACCATAACCCCCTATTTTTTTGCTAATCTGATGTATCCCTTACAATCAATGTCTAAGTATAAATCCTAAAGTCATTAAATTTTGACTACAATCCTTAAATTGACTATAGGATTTAATATGTTTGTGTATCATAGAATCTACAAGTCGTTAAATTTTACTTCGAGTAGTTAAATGACTGGATATTAATAAATCCTTCAAGTTGTTAAATTTGACTTCGAGTCATTAAATTGACTTTGGATGTTAATATGTTGATATATGAGCTCTTCGAGTCGTTAAATTGACTTTGGATGTTAATATGTTGATATATGAGCTCTTCGAGTCGTTAAATTGACTTTGGATGTTAATATGTTGATATATGAGCTCTTCGAGTCGTTAAATTGACTTTGGATGTTAATATATTGATATTATGAGCTCTTCAAGTCGTTAAATTGACTTTGTATGATAATGTGTTGGTGACATGAGAACAAGACCAATCAGACCAAACAAGGCAACAACGGGATAATACATTGTTACTATGATTCATTACGACTATTACTAATAACGGGTATATAATAACATGACCCAAGATCTTAACAATATCATTTTCATAATAATTGTGTTTATACAATTATTATACTATTACTTGTATTCAAACTGTTTATATCAAACCTATGAATTTCACTCAACCATTGTGTTGACTTTTTAGCATGTTTATCTCAGGTAATTAAGCAAGTTGCGGCACGGAGTGGCATGGACTCGAAGATGGCTGAACTGTTATCATTCAAACATAATGTTTTAGATTTTGGGACCTGCATTTTGTAAAAACTCTGATTATAATGAATGATAACTAAATTTTTCGAACAACGTCTCTTTTAAAGTTGTTTTCTATGATTATGATTGTTGTATCCATGAAGTAATACCCCAGATTAGCTTCCGCTGCTATATTGTAAAAATGGGGGTGTTACAATCAAGCAAAAAGGCGTATCCCTAATATGGATACGAAGCATATTGACTTAATATTACCATCTTTTAAAACCCCAATAACGTAGTATTCAACAAAACGAATATGACTTATGATCTGATAAAGATCAAGCATTTTGATTCCTATCAACATCCCGTATTGATATTTTAACTAAATATTAAAAAATCCATATGGCGTATTAACAAGACAGATCTTTATAAATACGCCTATCCATTTATAAATACGTCGTATCCCCCACCTTACAACAGAATGATCAAATTTGATAACTGTGTACTATTCTTGTTGATTTTACAGATATGGCACCTTTACCACCACATGAGCAGAGGCACCCATTCTTAGGTACCAGGTTTGGGATACTCCTGATCCGGCATAGCTGATTTTTTGAGGAAGTTGGAGAGGATACACAATAGGGTCACATAGGGTTTCATGTTTTGGATTGGGTGAAGGTATGCCCCTGAGCTAATGAGGGAGTTTTATGTATCTAGGATGCGATGGAGGACCGTGTGGTGACAGGGTATGGTATTCACTAGTCAGGCAGGAGTAGGAGTAATTCGAAGACTAGGAGACTGCTGGTTAGGGAGCACCATCTAGAGTTCCTTAGCATGCTCGATTTGAGAGTTTTGCTTGATTTGGATGCTCCTTAGCACTATCCAATTTTCAGTTAGGAGGAGCCAAGAGACGTATGAGCTGGAGGGAGTTCATCTTAGCTCTGGGATTACATACATGGGAGGAGATGGAGTCCCCTGATTTTGCTAGATACTAGAGTGAGAGTGAGAGTGAGATCCCTGGGAAGAGGGATCTGCGTTATTAATAGGAGAGAATTTCTCTACTGATGAGAATTCTGGGACCCTCCCTTCTTCCTATACTTGATTAAAGGATCCTGGTGCTAAGGCTTTGCCATAGAAGTATGGCACATAGTATAGATGGGTAGGAATTACTAACATAAGAAGGATGACCGTGACTAGCTTGTTTTATTGGGGGGCTAGGAGTTGGATCATTTCACATCCCTTACTTGTTGGCCTGAAATTTAAGAGTTTTGCTGCTTGGGATGAAGAGTGGGGCTCTTATCTCAGGTGGACAGATTTGTAGCTCGATAGCAGATGGATATTGACTCCTGACAAAGGAAAGGCTTAGGAATTGACAGATACTAGCCCATGCACTTCGCCATTATGATATAGGCTTAGAGTCTAGTTCGACAGCAGATCTGGTTGAGTTTAGAGGACACTTGGGCCAGGGTACCTCCCGCATGTCCTGCTAGTAGGAGGGTGATGCAAGGAGGAGTTGCTAAGGAGGGATTTAGTGCACCTAGGACATGGAGAATAGAGGATGAGGAGATATGCTTATGTTTGTTCCACCACTCAGCCTAGTACTCAGTGTGAGAGGATTAAACCCCTATTAGAGGAGGATGTGATAGGTATGTGTGAGGTACATCAGGGTCAAGAAAGTACTGATAGCATGCTCGTGAGCTTTCCAGGTTTTACTTCTTGGTGGCCTGTCACAACCTCTCAAGGATGATGACAACACATATATTCTGAGTCACCGGTAGAGTACCAAGCGGCGCAGGGACAGACATTGGCAGCACTTCTACGCCTCGCTAGCAGCCAGACCCATGATCCCTCCCCTCTTTATTTTTTTGTTTCTATCTTTTGTATATTATTATTTCGTATCATGATTGTATTTAACTTTAAAAAACAAGGTACCAGACTGGCAGTAAGTTCAGTCACCAATAGTTCGTGAGTAATGTTATGAACTAACACGTTAAATAAATCAAGAGGGGACATAATTTAGAAGAGAAAGTGTTTACAAGAGTGTGGAAGCTAAAGGAACAAGTCTAACTTAAAGACTAGCTGAAAGAAAAGTGCTTCCAGAGAGACGAAGCCCGGATTGTAATTATATTTTCTCGATTCTGTCTTCCCAGACATCAATACGGCGTATCCGCTCCATACCATACGACATATTGAATGTCTGGACGTTATCAGTCCTTTATTTTTATGCACTTTAAACATTATTGTTAGTTTATATATCAATACGAGTGTCTATTTCCATGCACATGTGATACCGCCGTATTTAACCCAACTGACCCGTATTTAGATACATTTTACAGGTTTCTTGATATGTCGTATTCCAGTTTATAGATACGGCGAATTGGTCTCCTGTACAGTTTGTTTAGCTTATTTAAATTAACTGTAGATACCCGAGATAGGATTTTGCATGTTTTCCTATATTTTGCACAGGACCTCGCTAAAAAGAAATCTACAAAGTTGGTGAAGTATCTACAATCTGGAAATCTAAAAGTGTTAGAGTCTTGAAATCTCAAGACGGTTGTTTAACAAAAAATCTTGCTCAATAATTCTACATGGAGAATCTACCGGGCAAAATATCAGGGGAGCTTCTCATTCTAATGCTTTTAATTCCCGTTTTTAATGTTTTATCTATACAAGGAGGACGTTGTATAATTCAAGTGGGGGGGATAGGAATTCGAATGTATACCTGTTCTATTATTTTTTCACTTAAACCTTTAAATATGCTCAAATTTAAAAAATTTCAAGGATACTTTTGTGAAATTACTTGATACATAACCTGCACACAATAACCCTTATTATATATTGTGAGGATTTAACCTTATCCGTTTCAACTGTTTACCCCAATTTCCCACAAAGATTAAGAGTGTGTCCGTGATGTTGTAGACTTAAACTTGCTTGATTATATCAATTCATGACACAAAATGAGTACTATGGATTTAGATGGAGTAACTTGTTTTAAATTGGTATAATTTCTAGTAATAAAACCCAAAAAAAAAAAGCCTATATAGTTATTTATTAACTAACTACACTGGTTAGTTAAATCCCCATATAAACCCTTTGTTTACTCTCATCTTAAGAGTAAGATACCCCTAGAAAAACCAATAGAGCCAATCCTTTAGGATTACACCAACAATTTGTTTCGTTACACCTTTACATCTTAGCCTACCCTGTTAGATTAAGTCAATTTATCAGTTGCTATTGCTTAAAGTGTAAAGTATGTATTTCCTAAGTCTTGTGTCATTTTTCTATCTTTGGTACGGTTGGGAAGAAATTTGCACATTGCAAATGGGAATGTATAAAGTAGTCAAAACTCATTTAGTTTTACATACCAACGCAATTATTGTACGTCCAAAAATGATATTTTATCAAAGGAATTATCCAGAGTTATTATGATCGTGAAGATGGTGAAATTACACCGAGTTTCGTAGTATAGTATAGTGAAAAAAAATCAAAAAAATTAGAAAAATCACAACAAAAAGAGGAGAGGAATGTTTGAAGATAATCATTTCGCAAAAGCTTAGACCGAAGGAATTATATGAAGGATCGATTATTCGTTGATACGTCTTATAAGTCAACGATGTAGAGAAGTTTTGAATAAAGTGGTAGATATTGTCACTTATCTTGTAAAAGTATGTAAAGTATGGGATGATTGGGAAGTTAACCGTTTAACGGGAACGCCAACTCGGTTTGTAGTTTTTTGATCATAGACCAAGACGTTTGTAAATAGTAGAGTCAATATCATGGTAAAATGTGTTGGAAATAAGTGTCTAGCAGCAAATATTAGTCTGATTGTTTCGTAATTTTTGTTTAACAACAATTTAATTCCCTTTCCTAATTATTAACCATGGGTTTTACGCGAATGAGGATGTGTATGAGCATGCATGTCTATTCCGTCATTATCGGCCAATAGAATGACATTATCTTATTGCCATTGTTGGTATATTACTATTGGTGAAGTTATAAAGATCCCTACCCTATATTATACTTCAATCCTAACCCTTGGTTAAACTCGAAAGAGAATGTGATCGAACACAACAGTCTATTCTGTCGTTATGGCATGTATGTGTGCTTCAGCTCCTTGTTGTGTGATACTTATGGTAAAAGAATTAGAATGATCAACCCGTAATCCTTATAATTAAAAACCCATTTTAACCTTTATAAACATGTTACTCCTAAGCTCTAGTGGTGATATTTGTATTACTTGCCAAGCTTATAAAGGAATACACGTCACCACTAACAATTGAGTGAATTTAGTTACATGTTACCACATAGAATTTAGTTTGAGTGATTTGAGTATTTACATCTTCCTATTTCATGAGGTGTTTGGTTGTGTACTTATAATAGATCAAATAAATGCTTAAACAGAAAAATCCTTAGGGTTACATTTTTGTAAACTTCTAAAGGCTACTTGAGGAAAAGTAGGATTCAAGAAGGGATATTTGATGACCAACATAACTTCACTTTTATACATTATTTATCCGTATGAAATTAATCCTTTTGTATAAATTGATTGCAAAGAAATTGGTACTTAATTGTTGTATTATTTGAGAAATTGCATAATTAGGAGTACATAGTGAAAGTTAACTAAAAGGCACGCATTCTGGAGCTTAAATAAAGATATTTAAAGATTATTGTTCTGACAACCAATACGCCGTATCCATCATGGAAGATATGGCATATCTGTTCCTGCAACTTACCAAAGACCACGAAGGAAACAAGATCCAATACGCCGTATCCAAAAGAAGGCAATACGCCGTATTCAAGTTATAGAAGGTGAATATTCTTGAAGATATCAAACGTGGTCCCTACTCCAAGAAATCCCCAATACGCCGTATCCAAGACTTTGGATACGCCGTATCAACCATATTCCAGACCCTATAAATAGAAAACTCAAAAACGAGTTTTAAGTGTGCTAAATCATATTTTCGATACCTAAACCACAAAAGTCGATTTTCAGAGGAGAAGAAGAGCAGAAGAGGTCTTGCAACGTGATTAATTCAATAGGAAACAACTTGTAATCTCCTATACTCTTGTAATCGTTCAGTTTTGGTATCATTCGTTAACTCGGTTAGTTTACCTTGGCTAAATTATTACTCTTGTATTGATTATGACGTTTGAGGCTAATACCTTCAGGTATTAGCCATTATTATAAAAGATCTTAATGTTGGTTTGTTTATCTTTATTGCTTAATTTTATCATAGAATTCTAGTATTATATGTTTAACAATTATATACATGTTTACGTTCTTTTTGTATGCGACCTATCATTTTAACGGGAATTTCTAGTGAATACGGACCAAGTAATCTAGATGCAGATGCTCTCCTAAATAGTTATTTATACAACTATACCATAGATCGACAATACGACCTATCTTTGACCCTTAGATAGTAACTTAGTTGGACCAACAAGTAACCTTAGGATCAATGAGTATGTTCTCGATTAATTGGTAAAGACTTGGTTAGTGGACTACTAGTGTATAAATTGCCATTAAGCAGTAAGTGGGTAAGTCCCCACTATGACTAGGTTTAACTAGATCACCATTGCTTTAAATCTTAAGATAGAATATAATCACTAATAAGGATAGCTTTATCAATCGTTTACTTGTGACAATTCTACTTGTCTCAAGGTTTTAAGGAAGAAGTACCGGACTTCTCGACGCTCCTCGTGCCTTAATCCTTAAGAATGATATGCCGCCTCGAGATAAGTAATCATTGCACTAAATAAACAAACCAACATTCTGATAGATTTAATGATGGATAAAACATTTTTCTTATATTTGGCTCAACCGGTCCTTTTAACTTCTGTTAAATTTGCATGTGTAGTTTCAGTATCTTAAGTAAATTTTTAGTCACCGACCAAACCTATGCGATCTCTCAGCTGAAAACCCCCTTTTTCCCATTAGATTTAGGATTAACATAGGTTAGCATAGATAGACTAACTAGATTAGAAAAACCGAAAGTATTAAAAATTGAAAGTGTTTTCTCGCCTTAGTGATCGCCACCCACATATCATGAAACTACCAACCGACTGGTACATTGCCGTTAAAGTTTGTTTTTGGTATAAAATCGGCAAAATATAAATTTAAAACATGAATCATAATTTACAACCACACAATGACAACACAATCATCAAGCCATATAGAAATAAAATATTCTAGAACATATCAAACGTGGTCCCTACTCCAAGATACACCCAATACGCCGTATCGAATTACTTTCGATATCGTCTATCGTCCTTTTTTCCAACCCTATAAATAGAAACTAAAAAATCGAGTTTTAATGGGCTAAATCATATTCTCGATACCTAAACCATAAAAGTCAGTTTTTAGTGAGAAGAAGAGCTCAAGAGGACGAGTAACTGCAATTAATTCCAGAGGAGAACAACTTGTAATAATTTCTTGCACACTGTAATCGTATCAATTTTTTTTATAACATTCCGTTAACTAACTCGGTTTTAGTTACCTTGGCTAAATGAGTACTTTTTGTATTAATTATGACGTTTAAAAGCTAATACCTCGGTAAATAGACATTATTATATAGATCCGAAGTTTTTTTTTTTATCTCATTTGTTAATTTATCATTGAATGCTTTTATGTTTATCCAATATACCTTGATTACGTGCTTTTGTATGTACCTATCATACAACTGTCTTTTAAATACATTTTTATTCTCTATTTTCTATAATAAGCCGTAGCTTATTTCCTAGCTTTTTAGAGCTTTTTGTTTCAGCTTCTTTCTAATTAGCATTTTTATAAAATCAAGCATATTGTTTTACACTTTTAGTAATTTTCTTAGAATTTTTAGGATTAATTTTATATTTTTAAATCATTTTTCTTTATTAAAACTTTAAAAATTCATAAAAAATAGAAAAATAATCAGAAAAATAAAATTCTTTTTTATAAAATTTTCTCTTATCATATTTTAGGCTTAGGATTTAAATTTACTTTCATAGGGTTAATATTTTGCAATTTCATTTTTTTAAAGAACGAGATTTGATCACCGTTCTCGTTTTCTTCGTTTTTAAGCTTTAAGCACTCTCGTTTTAGAATTTCCTTAGCGTTTTCTATTCAAATAGTCAAATAGGATTAGAAAAAGTTTAAAAAATCATTTAGGGTTTAATTTTAGTATGCTTGCTTATTGTCGCGTTTTATTGAATTCCCATTAACGTTTTTAGTTAAAATTTGTTTTCCCTTAATTGTTTTTAAGTGTTTGCTTTAATTTTCCCTTAGCTTTAGAAATCCAATCATAATCTTGTTCCATTCAAGAATCGATTATCAAAACGACTCTTGACTTTCAATTGCATTCCTCGTTGGGGATAACGACCCGGGAATCATACTTCCGGTTTACTATAATTGAGATTTTTTTATTCTCATATTATATATTTATATATTTACTTATATTTATATATAGTAAAGGGCTTTTAATCAATGCCTTTTACTGCCACTTAATGACCAGAAAAAAACAAAATCTCTTAACACTGCTTGCCTCTTACCGCCTCTGAATGACATGACAAAAACAAACAGTCTTAATGACCTAAATGTCTGACCGTGTCTGAATGAGTAAGATTAAGATGTTATTGATAGGCATTTCTGAAAAAACAAACCCCACTTTAGATTATTGCGTCACATTAGTACCTCCATTACTTTATGATTGTATGGGCTTTTGTGAAATGTAATATGATGTTTTGGACTTCTACGCTGTTAGGAATACGAAAATCCTAGGAAAGTGTCGGTCACTCCATAGATAACTATCGTTAGCTCGTTTAGTTATTTTTGAAACCTTAATAGGCTAAGTTAGGAAAAGCCCATGGAAATCCCATGTAAGCCTATCCATGGCCGACCTCATTAGAGTATTTATACACCTCTCCATGCCTTGGAGAGGTGGTTGGTTGTTCATTTTCACACATAATACATTTTCTATCTGATGTTTACTTTCTCTCTCTAAGTGTTTATCCAACCCTTTCTCTCACTAAAACAACCTATTTCCCTCTTATCAAGTATGTTATTAGATTAGTATACAATTGGTATCAAGAGCCATGGAGTGATGTGTTTAGATATTGTGTTTGTTAAAGTTTTTTCGTGTAGTTTTCTTTTAATACCATTCGTTGTTTATTTTTGATTTTTTTCTTATTTTCTAAGCTATTATTCCACACTAAATGATCATCTACATAGGTAGCTTTGATCTAGTATCCTTGGATAAAGGTGTGTGTGCTTAGATTCATAGAAAAATCTCTTATGTTGTGTCATTTGGGTTCGTTAGCTTTTTAAAGGTCAAAATCTTGATTTTAAAATTTTCGGCTTAAAAACCTTAAAGTTTTCATTTTTTTGTCCCTATAGGCTTAGTAACACTTTTGGTACAAAAAATTTTTGGAAAACAATCGTCAAAAACGTGTCTTTTTGAGTTTTGAAAAAGTGGGTTTCGTGAAAGTACCGAACTAGTTATTTTCAGTGAGAACCGATCTAAGTATTTTCAGTGAGAACCGATTTAGTTCATTTTCAGTGAGTGTCGATCTAGTTATTTTCAATGAGAACCGATCTAAGTATTTTCAGTGAGAACCGATCTAGTTTATTTTCAGTGAGTACCGATCTAGTTATTTTCAGTTAGAACCGATCTAAGTATTTTCAGTGAGAACCGATCTAGTTCATTATCAGTGAGTACTGATCTAATCAATTTCGTGAGACAACCGAACTAGTCATTTCTCAAAGACCACCGAACTAGTTAAGTTTAATTGAAACCGAACAACTCAAATTTACAAATTATACAGTTTATTTCTTTGACTTGTAAAATCCCGTGAAACATTAACTTGTTTTCCCGGTTTTGTCAAGAATTTTAAAATCCCGTGTAGTTTCAAGAATTAAAACACTTATAAGACAACTTAATCAAACACAATTTCTTTCTACCACCGTTCGATCCGACAATAATCCTTTAACATATAAATTTTTCAATGACGATTCTTGCTGACAAAGCAATTCTTTCGGGTGTTGACAATCGTCCACCTATATTGGAAAAGGACATGTATGACTCTTGGAAAAGCAGAATGGAGCTATACATGATGAATAGACAACATGGACGAATGATCCTTGAATCCATTGAAAATGGTCCACTCATCTGGCCTTCAATTAAGGAAAATTGAGTGACAAGACCAAAGAAATATTCTGAGCTATCTGCTACGGAAGCAATTCAAGCTGATTGTGATATCAAGGCAACAAATATCATTCTCCAAGGATTACCACCAGAGGTCTATGCATTGGTTAGCAATCAAAAAGTCGCCAAGGAACTTTGGGAAAGAACTCAACTTCTCATGCAAGGAACTTCATTAACAAAACAGGAAAGAGAGTGTAAGCTTTATGATGAATTCGATAAGTTTGCTTATAAGAAGAGGGAAACACTACGGGATTTCTACTTGAGATTTTCACTGCTACTTAATGACATGAACATCTACAATATGAAACTAGAACAATTTCAAGTGAACACCAAGTTTTTGAATACTCTTCCTCCTGAGTGGAGCAAATTTGTGACAAACGTTAAACCGGTTCGGGATTTGCACACAACTAACATTGATCAGCTTCATGCTTACTTGAGACAACATGAATTTCATGCAAATGAGGTTCGTTTAATGCATGAACGCAACTCAGATCCGCTTGCTTTGGTTAAAACCCATCAGATGACCCATTCTCCTTATCTAACTTATCAGCACTCATACCAAAACTCTCAATTTCAACCACAAGTTTCACCATATCAGTCTCAGTTCAATCACTGAAATCAGTGAAATCTAGAAATCAGTCTCATTTCACCATTAGGGAGAATCCACTTTATCCATTTCAATCTCTGTCATCGAAGGAAAAAGGGCTAGCATCATCCCAGTATTAATAAATAAAGAAAGTCAAACTTGTTAAAAAATGAGAAAATCCAAAAATATTAGTTGTAGTTAGAGAAAATGGTGAAAACGGGGCTTACATGTTTACTTCATAACATTGCGTGAGGACACACAATACCTTAGTTTGGGGGATTTGATATGTGCTTAATTACACATACCTTTTACCTTTAAAAACGAGCTAAAATAACCAAAAACGGACTCAAAATGCCAAATATATGCTTGTTTTGCTAATTATGTTGTGCAGGAACGGATATCTCACAAAAAGACGGAAAACCAATCAAAAAGCGACAAAACAGGACACGGGATGGAAAAGTGTGTGGAGACGAAGCCAAATCAAAGTAAAGTCTACTCCGAGAAGAAAAAGCAAAGAAAAATATAACTTGAGGGGTCAAAAATGCCAAACCCCTAAGTTATATTATTAAGGAAACAAAGGCAGGGGCTGATTATGCCAATTTGGGAAACTTCATTTATAAAAGAAAGAAAGGGGAAAAAGAGAATGAAAAGAAGAAAGATGTGGAGGGGCTTTTCTTGTACACAAACCAAACATTCCCTTAATCATCTTCAACCTCCCTCTGTCACAACCCAACTTGTATAAACCTTTTCCCACTCTTCCCGCCAATACCAAAACCAGCCAGCACCCTGTTTTGCTCCCATACTTCTCCCCTGCAAAATCACTCAACACCCTACTAACCCCCCAGCTTTATAAAGTCCATGTTGGCAATCCCTCTCCATTCCCAAAGCATTTCGATGGCTGAGATTGTCTCCAAAGAAGCTCAAAAGAAATCAAAGGCTGGGATTTGATTTTGACTTACCTCACACAAGTAGCACACTTGGTTTTATCTCTACAAAGAAGTCCAAGCTGCAAGTCCAAGACTTCGGCTATAAATAGAGCTTTTTGTAAGCCTTTGAGGCATCTAGTCTTAGTTTTTATCTAGTTTTTAAGTTTTAATACAACTTAGCTTATTTTTAGTTATTTACAGCTTTTATTTCCAGCTTTGTAACACTTTCAAAATTAATGCAAGTTTGAAGTTTTTAAATCAATATCAGTGTTAAGTTACTTAATCTTATTGTTTTGTATTCACAAATCACTCTCAAATATACCACAGCTTATGTTATGGATGATAAGCCAGTTCTGGATGGGCTTATGGACTCTCACTAACTTGTTTTCCTCAAGTTAGAGCTTGTAGATTCTTGATTTAGCCCTGTTTTGAGCAAGGGGTGTTGTAAGTCTCTTTTCTTTTCTTACTTTACTTATCTATTGCAGAACTGCTAGTTTATTTAATACAACTGTTGGTTTTAAGTTAATACTGCTAGACCAATTCATGCTTATTTAAGTGCTTATTATTGATTAATAATTGCTTATAAGTGTTTTACTTTGTTATTTGATAATCTGTTTTTAATAAAAATGATTTTTGGAAATGTTAAAGGCTATTTTGAACAAGCAGTACAAACACCAAGTTAGTACAGCTAGTTGATTTAGGAACAGTAACTAACTTTAGCCTGCAGTAATACTCAAAGTTAGTACTGGTAATTCAAAAAAAAAATTTTTTTTTAGTACTGTTAGTCCATTTCTGGCTTTATTAGACTTATTGTCTCTAACTGACATTAAGATTAATTAGCTTTTTTTTAGAGTATATTAAACCATTTTCCTTTACTTTCTTTAGGGGTAAGCTTATTTAAGCTTATTTTCCTTTTTCAAAATATTTTAAGAGTTTTTCAGTTTTAGTTTTTCAGCTTATTTATCATTTTAGTTGCTTATTCCAATTACTAAGTGCTTATTAAGGTTAGGTGAACTTCTGTTTTAGCTTTGTTTGCTTATTTATTATTTCTTTAAGTCTTGTTAGCCTAGCAGTACTAACCTTAAGCTAACAGTACTAACTTTAGCCTAGCAGTACTAACTCCAAGTTAGTACTGGTAGTTAAAACTGTTAGTACTGTTGTTAGTACTGTTGAGCTTATCTTATTTAATTTAGCTTAATTGCTTTTTGTATTTGCTTATTTAGAGTTAGTTTAGCTTATTTGAGTTATCTTAAGTTTATTTGAGCTTATTTGTGCCTTAGTATAGTCATTTAAGTGTTTTGCCATTTATAGCTTTTATTTTTGTTCTACCTTATTTTTCTTGCTTATCTTCATGTGTATTTGCCTATTAGGTTTAGTGCCCAATCATATTCACATTCCTTGTCATATTCAAATACAAATCATCAATAGTCTTGCGATTTTCCATCTCTAGCCTCGTTGGGACATAACGACCCGGAGTTTCTCTATACTGCTTCCGGTTTTCTTGGTCTCGCGGATTCTCATCCTTGAGTTTATTTATATATATATATATATATTTTAAGGAGTAAGTCTCGGCGAATCATTGATGCAGTAACAAAAGATGTTAGCACTTCTGTAATGACAGTAAATGCAAGTATGCAAAAAAGACATGTCACCACTTCTAAGTATATATTGTGTGTCTGTATTTTTAGCCTACTTGGTGCATACTAAATTTGTTAGTCCAAC
>BQNB010093458.1:0-26365 GCA_026074375.1 Tanacetum coccineum | reverse complement strand
ATGATGATGTTCAACCCGAAACATCTCAAATTCAACATGCTATAATGTTCGTTCCCGGTGATAGCTAATCACCCGAACGGGGAGGTCAATCCCAAATAGATCTATTTACAACACTCGCGCTTCCAAACCAGAAATTAACAGTTCATGATACCGGACACATTGGGTTCAAGCTACTTAGGCAAACACGTAATCATAATAAAATATCCACTTGTGTCCAATTATAAAACAAAGCATGTTTCTCACCCCAAAACTTGTAAATCAATATAATTGTAAAAACGTGGGGCTATGAACTCACCTCGAATGAGTTAATCAATAATATACTTCACAATTGGAAAATGCGTCACAACTACGCCCGAATGCAACCTAAATAATTATAGGTCGTATAAGTACTAAGTACTATGAATAACTAACACCATATATAATCCTATATAGCTTATCACCATCTAATTGTAAATATGAAATAACATTTATAATGTTAAGAAGTTTATAAATGTCACTTTAGTAAAAACGACGTAACTTTCTCGTTTTTAATCCGTTTCGCACATATTATATGTTTTCGCTTTTGTAATAAGAAGATTTATCAAAATCTCGAATTCATATCTTCTTAGTCCACTGTTGAACAGTATTTTACTGTTCACATACTTTTATAAATTTATTTTTATAAATTTAATTGTCGTAAGCTCGCAAATGTAATAACTTGTTCGTTTTAATCCTGATTTTTGTGATTCCTTCGAGTGCGTCCTCGTAATTAAACGATGTATCATAAATATCACATTTTATATACTTAGGTCTGATGATGAACAGTATTTTCTACTGTTCATAGTTTATAAAATTATTTTTATAAACTTAAATCATCGTAAATAGCGTAGTTTATTCGTTTTAACTCCAATTTTAGTAATTCTTTCGAGCACGTTCTCGTAAATCAAAGTTTTATTTATTTATGATGTTTTCCAAAAATAATACCCCTGATGAACAGTAGAGTTTTATAAAATTATTTTTATAAAAGTATTAATTATCGTAAACTTGTTATTAGCGTATCTCCTTCGTTATAAATCGGTTTTTCGAGTTCTTTATATGCTTACGATCCTTGTAATATGTAGTATTTTTATAAAATATAAAATCCATGCTTTGAAATTCGCACCAAAACAGCCCCTAAACAACTTGTATATAATTAATTTTATACACTTTTTATATACACTTTTTAACTACATAAATTACCACAAGTTTTCCAATACTCTTTATATACTATGTCTTACATATAATAGTGTCCATAGGTCCATATTGTGTCCATGAGTCTAAGATAACAAGTCCTTAACACTACTTGATCATAATCTCATTATGTGAACTTTTGATTTACTAGTTTATGTATATACTTTTTCTACTTAAACCAACATTATACTATACTTATATTTCCATTATTTCATGATATTACCAACCACATAATATATGAATAAGTGTACAAAATCATGATCACAAGTAAAAACATATTTTACATGTTTAAAAGTATCCTAATGGTGATTTTTCTATATAGAACTTATATACACATAAAATCATAATTATGAAATGTTTAGGGTTTTAGATAACCTTAGTATGATGAGTGGTGAATAGGAAAACAAATCACACCCTTGTGATTTAAACCTTTGCTTGAAATAAAAGGGTGAAAACCCTAATTTTTCCAAGAAAACCCTAGCTTCCTTTACTTGCTTCAATCCTTGTAAAGGCTTAACCAAGCCTTTAAAACACTTTGAGGTATCTTAGATATGATGTATGAGTGCTTGTAAATGTTGTAGAATAAAATTGTATGGATGGTTTGTGTGGTCCTTTTTGAGCCGTGGGTAAGACAAGAGAAAAAGGGAGAGTTTGTTGATTTTTATCAAGTGAAAATAATGTGTGTATGTTATCTTACAAGTATTGAATGACTTATAAGTATCAAGAGTACCTAAGTGTGATAAAAGAAAGACCAAGACCTTATGGTCTTAGGGGGGGGGGGGGCAACCATGAGCAAAATATGGATGACTAATGGTCAAAACCACTAGTCATGCACTATGCTTCACTAACCCTAAGATGTACATAAACTAGCTCATTAATTCTTATGTTCTTTGGTTCCTTAAAGAATGAATCATCCCATGATTTCAAGGGAAGTGTTGGCTAGATATTTACTAGTAATATTTGGTGTAAAAGAAAAGATAATAAAAGTGTTACTTGCATTTTACTTGAAAGTATAAGTTCTTGTTTATAATGTATACTTGTATCAATTGTCTTTCTTTATTGGTTATCTTTATATGGGACAACACATATGCATTTATAGATAAAGTTTTATAAAACTTTGATCATTGGAAATAAAAATAGGTATTTGTTGAAGCGTAGTTTTATTTTGGTGGTTCCGGGAATGCCTAAACGTAATTTATCGCGAAACGTAAACACTTTACGTAACCGATAATAATAAAATGCGTAAATATAATAATTATTCTCAAAATAATTATTTAATACTTGCTTGACGTAAACATTGAATTGATTGATACCCTTTTACGTTGAATGACAACTTTTAACCTACGCGATTTAACCAAATGACGCGAAATAAAAGCGAACGCGTAAAAGTCCAAAATAAATAGTTGAATTATCGAAGTCGTAAAAGATGTGAAAATGTGAATTGTTACACAATTTCTTTTACTTTATTTCAACAATAGAACCTAAAAACATAAATAAAGCATTAAAAGATGAAAATTGGGTAATGGTCATGCAAGAGGAACTAAACCAATTTAAAACAAATGATGTTTGGGAACTAGTCCCAAATCCCATGGATATGACCATTATAGGAACAAAATGGGTATATAGAAATAAACTCGATGAAAATGGCGTCGTAACTAGAAACAAAGCTAGGTTAGTCGCCCAAGGTTATAATCAACAAGAAGGAATTGATTATGATGAAACATATGCACCCGTAGCTAGACTAGAGTCCATAAGAATACTTTTAGCTTATGCTTGCGCACTAGACTTTAAGTTATACCAAATGGATGTGAAGAGTGCATTCCTTAACGATTTTATCAATGAGGAGGTTTACGTGGCACAACCTCCGGGATTCATTGACTTCGCAAAACCTAATTATGTCTATAGACTTAAGAAAGCTCTTTATGGTCTAAAACAAGCCCCAAAAGCTTGGTACGATCGATTAAAAGCCTTTCTTATTAAACATGATTACTCCATGGGAATGGTAGATAACACACTCTTCACTAAAAAGAAAGACTCCAACCTCATTATTGTCCAAATATATGTTGATGACATTATATTCGGATCAACTTGTCAAGAAATGTGTGATGACTTTGCCAAGATCATGCATGATGAGTTTGAAATGAGTATGATGGGGGAACTAAATTTTTTCTTAGGATTACAAATAAAACAATTAGATGATGGAATATTTTTTAATCAATCAAAATATATTAAGGAAATGCTTAAGAAATTTAGACTAGAAGACTCTAAGCCAATGAAAACCCCTATATCTACGGAAACCAAACTCACGAGAGACGAAGAAGGTGAGTCCGTAGATAATACCAAATATAGAGGCATGATAGGTAGTTTATTATACTTAACGGCAAGTAGACCCGATATCATGTTTAGTGTTTGCCTTTGTGCACGCTTTCAAGAGGATCCCAAAACCTCTCACCTAGAAGCAGTTAAACGTATCTTCCGATACATTAAAGGCACTACGCATTTAGGATTATGGTATCCTAAGGGATCCGGCATAGAAACAATAGTGTATGCGGATTCGGATCATGCGGGAGATTACGTAGATCGCAAGAGCACTAGTGGTGTTTGCACGTTTATGGGATGTTGCCTAACATCTTGGTTTTCGAAGAAGCAAACCGCTCTTGCCATCTCCACAACTGAAGCAGAATATGTAAGCGCCAGAAAGGCATGTCAACAAGCCCTATGGATGAAACAAGCTCTCGTAGACTATGGCGTTAGGTTAGACGACATTCCAATAATGTGTGATAACAAAGGGGCTATAGACTTAAGTAAGAATCCCGTTCAACACTCACGAACAAAACACATTGAGATTCGCCATCACTTCCTTCGCGATAATGTTCAAAAAGGGAATATCTCTATAGAAAAGGTCTCATCGGAAGACAACATAGCCGATATTCTAACTAAACCACTTAAACGTGAGCCATTTAACTACTTACGTCTAGGTCTAGGAATGATGGAACAAATTGATTAAGGTTTCGGCATAATAAAGAAATGATAATCATCAAAGAACTGTTTGTCAAAAAATCTGAGAAAAATTTCTCAACAGGTGGCGGCCCCCTTAATTCATAAAGGGCGGCCCCTTTAATTTTAAGGGGACCGGCCAGACTTTAAGGGGACCACCCACCTGACTGACTAAAATATTTTTTTCTCTCTCTGTGTCTAGGTTTCTATTTTACACAAAAACACAAGATTGGGAAAAGTCTATAAGCAAACTTTCACAAATTCTTCTATCTAAATGCATATCTCATTATACATATATACAATAGTCTCAATCTATTATTTTCTAAAAAGTCTTTCTCACAACTAGGAGCACATGAAAATCAATTTTCATATATTGTTGAGATATGCTAAAAACATTTTTCACATATGCATAATGTTCTCTTACTTGTTGACAAAAGTATATAATCTAATATATATTTTCGACAATCTTGGTTGAGCAAAATTAAATCAAGGAGCATTAGGATTATTTCTTAGGTTTTACATGTCTTAGTGTCGAAATAATCGCTACTCCACATTTGTCGCACTTAGGCACACACTAGTATTTGCACAAAAGTTTGGTTTGTTTTTTGACCCTCTTGTCAAGAAAAATTCTATGTGCATTATATCTAGTTACTATCTTATATGCTCTTCACTCTTTTAGTCTTCAATTCATATATGATTATATGCCAAAATTATGTGAAATATTTTAATCCTACATTTTGTCATATATATGTAGAATGCTGAAAGCTTAATTACTACGTGCTAAAAAAAATCCTAATTGCCATAAAAGGATGAACTTGCTGCAAATTAACCACCAAAACAGAAACCCTCACACAAAAGTTTGAGAAAAATTGATTTTTGGAAAATCTGGGAAATAGCAGCAGGTGCCCCCCTTAATTCATAAAGGGCGGTCCCCTTATCTTTAAGGGGACCGACCCCTAATTAAGGGGACCGACCTAGCATATCACAGGTAAAACAGTATTTTCATCCCTTTTTGACCATATACCCTCTAGACTTAGCTATTGTTTCCCTAAATTCACAAACATTTCTTGGATTTGATCCTTTAAATGCTCATTCTTCCTAATTCAAACCTTTCCTCCACTATAAATACATTCTCAACCATCATGATCACAATCATCCTTACCAATGACAACTCCTAAAAAACCCACATCTAAACCATCAAGGGAAGCCAAAATGAGTGTGAAACCTATTTGGAGGAAGAAACTAAACCCTTGTAACACATCCAATGAGCTCAATGTAAATTCACCTACACCAATGCCAAAACCACCCACTCCTCATCATTAACCATCTCAAGAAAACAATCACCCCAATCAAGCATTACTAAATCCTTACATTAAGGATACTCCCACATCACCACAAGTTGTCTCACATCCTCTATTTTCTATCTCACCCATCAATTCACATGTTACTCATACTCAAGCTCCATCTCAAAGTGACAACCAAACTAAACACACACCACCTCTATCTCCAAGTAAAGAAAACCTAGTTGATGACATTAATCAACTACAAGACCTATCAAACCTCTTAGCCATGCATCTCTCTCAACAACAAAACAACATTCCCTCATCACCTTACTCTCCAAACCTACCACACACCCTTAACATTAACTAAGTTGAAACCCATGTTGGGTATTGCCCTTGTTGCATCTTCAACCAAAAATAATTTCTTGCTTTAAGTGAGGATATCAATTGGATTGAATTCCTCCTCACTCGACCACATCCACCACCTAGAGTTCAAAGAGATTACCCTTCCATAACCGCCTCCGCTCCAAACTCTCCATCAACAACCAACTAATCTCGTAATATGCCTACAAATAATCGTCAAACCCTTTTGTGTCGCAAGCAAGTCAAAAATCCTTCTATGGCTATTTAGGATCTTTCTTTATCTATTAATATGCTTCTAAAGCATATTTGTTTTTCTTTTTATGTATGCTTGTGTGTAGTTCACACACATTGTCCTAAATGAATGAAGTATCTTTTGCTTTGATGTTTGCTTGCACTTGTCATATTTTTCCTTCCTTCTTGCTACATGTTAGAAATATTTGTATTGTTCTAACTCGTTTTTGTAGCCAAGAAACCATAGCTCGATTCCTTGGTGCCCTCGAACGAGGGGGAGCACACATCAAGGGGGAGCATTTATTCCGTCGATTTTACTAGCAATTCTCGACGATGCCTTTTTGATTCTACAAAAAGGGGGAGAAATGACATAAAACTCACTAAATACTTGTTTAAAAATAATTTTACATTTAATGAGTTTAAATTTTGTAATCATCAAAAAAAAGGAGATTGTTGATAAAAATAATGCCTAAAACATTATTAATATTTTTCACATCGTTACGTTTTGATAATCACAAAATATAAAAACGTTCAATGTAAAATTAAACGTAAACAAGTAATTAGTAGTAAATTTTCATTTCGAAAATTATATCACTTAAAGGTATGAATAAATAAATGCTTAATGCATTTTATGATCAAAGGAAATTCTTATTCAACCTCACACTTTTATAAAATGTTGTATACATTTTTATAAACATTACAAAACATTTTCTACAATTAAAAGAAATTTTTATTCAAAATAAACATTTTGAAATTCAAAATTTTGAACCTGAAACGGCTAGAAAGTTCCAGAAAATTCCTCCTACACAAAAGGAAAAACTGGGGAGCGCCTAGTCTAAGGCGGCCCCCTTAGATACACGGGCGGCCCCCTTATCTTTAAGGGGACCGCCCACCTATTTAAGGGGACCGCCCATAGGTAAACGCTCTTCCAGATTGTCCTATAAATACTGGACTATTCTCCACTATTTTCTCACCTTTTGCACTCATTCTTTCTGATAAAAAACAGCCCACACATCTCATTAAAATCCTTTGATCATTTAATCATAAAGCTTTGTTTCCAAGTGATCCAAGCTCAATTCCTCAAGTGCAAGAGAAGAATACTTCCATCATCAAGTGAAGAAGTATTACACCTTTGTGTGTTGTTGCAATCTTATTGCATCCATATCATAACTTGTAAATCATTTGTAAATCTTGTAAAGTTGTGTAGTTGTTAGATCTTGGTGATTGTTGTAAGTATAGTTGGATCTTGGTGATCTTTCCTAGTAGTGTTAGTTAAGTGTGATTATAGTAGTGGCTTGGTGAAGTAGTGGTGTGAAGAAAACTAAGGTGTGAAGAAGTTGTGTAGTCGTGATCAAGTCGTAAAGCAAAGTTGTGTAGTGAAGTTGTGAAGTTGTGGTAGATTGGTTCTAGCTAAGATTAGAACTCGACATCTAGCTTAGTGTCGGAAATCAAGATAAGCGAAAGTTGTGTAAGGTTTTCTCCGCCATAAGGGAGCTTGTTGACATAGTGAAGAAAACTCTCGAGTTAGGTGCTCGAGGAGTGGAGTAGGGCGAAGAGGTGCTTCGTTGCCGAACCACTATAAATCCTCGCGTTGTGGTTTGATTGTTCTTACTCTTATCTCTTGTCTTACATTATTTTCTCATACTATCCTATTAATTGTTTAGATAAGTATATTGTTCATATTGTGCAAGTGTTGAATTCGCATAAAGTCGAATCTAGAATTTTTACAAACACTTTAAAACCTTAAATAAAAAAAGCGGTAAACTATTCAATCCCCCTTCTAGTTTTCCACACTATTTATCTTTTGTACTTTCGTATTTTGGATACTTTGAATTTTGATGATGTTTATTTTGGGATTTATTATGTCTATGTATTGTTGTGTTGCGATTAACCTCAATACAAGTCTCCTATTGTGTTAGGTGTTATCATAACACTTTGAAATAATTTTAATGCATTTTAGTTATCCTCTATTGTGACATCAATGTGTTTTGAAGATGCCTATCTTGTTATGCCTCACGTTTTCGCCTTGGCAGGGTGTGACCCAAACCACTTTCAGGAACTGGTCAGGAGATGGTTGTGAATTTTTCGGAGGAAGAACTTGGGGGGAAACCCGTGGAGCAACCATTGACAGTTTGTGCTACCTGAACCGTTTTGCAAAAAGGGATACTGGCTCGTCAAGTATTGGTTCAATGGAGCATAAGTTCACCTGAAGAAGCGACATGGGAATGGTTGTCGGAGTTCAAGATTGCTTATCCATCTTACCACCTTGAGGACAAGGTGATTTTTGAAGGCGAGGGGAATGATACGCCTGAGCCCGAGCCTAATGGAGACCCGCGACCCAAGAGTACCACATCCAAGCCCGAATGGCATAAGGCTTATGTCATATGATTATCTTTATATAAAAGTCATGTTTGAGTCGTATTAGGAAGGTGTCAGTATTTGAGTCGTATTAGGAAAGTGTCAATATTTTAGGAGTTATCTTGTAGTCAGCTTGTGATGCAAGTAATGTATTTTATCCGGTATATATACCGAATAAAAGACCTTACTATACATGATAAAGGACATCACTTGCATCACAAGCTGACTACAAGATAACTCCTAAAACATTGACACTTTCTAATACGACTCAAACATTAACACTTTCCTAATACGACTCAAACATGACTTTTAAAATAAAGATAATCATATGACATACGGACTTTGATGTGGTTCTCTTGGGTCGCTGGTCTCCATTAGGCTCAGGCTCGGGCGTATCAGAAACATATTCTGATAAGAACAAGATTCAATATATAACCGACGCATTTTTTAGAGCAAACGAAGCATAGAAAGAGCAAGAAGTAAGCGATTTCATGATGATGTAAACCAATAATGAGATCATCATTTCAAAAACACCCTTTAGGTTTTCCAACTCAGATTTGGGTGAAATTCGTACGATTAATGAAAAATTGACAAATCACCAAGACTCACACCTTGGGTATTGGATTTTTTAGGTACCTGGACTAGTAAGAGTAACGAAATAGTAATTTTCTATTTTAAAGGGCTGTTGAACTATTTATGTTTCAAGTGTAAGGTCTTACTTTGATAATAATCTGAAATACTTCTTATAATCCTAGTATATACTGTAATGTTTTAGTTTAACGAGACGTTCATACCCGTGCGTTGCACCGGACTTGTTTTTAAAAAAAAAATCAAACTTTTACTTATGTGAATTAAAATCATGTCATTTAAGCATTGAAAGAGTACAACTTAATATGACCAAATATATTAAACTTGCATTAAAATAGATTTAATTTTGATCTTAATCCCATATTCCCATTTATAGTAAGTTGGCAACTTACAAAAGCCATCGTCTAGTCATAGATAATGAGTTTGAGCTTTATTAAACTAAATCCACATGAGTGATCAAAAATACAAACACCATTATCATTTTGATTTAGTAATAATTTAAGATATTACGATTGATTCTTTTATTTAATAAGTTTTCATGCATATCATTTTCGTTCGTTTTGATGATTCTCTTGGAGACACCATTAGAAAAAGACAACTAACGGCTTATAAAAATCTCATGTGATACAAACTTATGCACAACCAGACAAACCATGTTTTATTGTGTAATTTCAAACCAAAGAACATGTATTTCTTCTATAACATATAAAATATAAATATAACATTTTACATCTGAATTTTCTACTATAAAAAAAACTAAACATTATTGTTCCTATTGAATAAATTAAGTCATATCATATCCCCTGTATGACAATATTTGCTACAAATTCAATTACAATAATATTTATATATAGCCAAGCTCCTAGTTATTTTGTTGGTCGTTTGGTCTCTAAAGCTTTAACCAACGGTTATTAAGAGCTTGTACCGGCCTTGCATTAGCTTTCGCTTCCTGTAACATCAGTATGTAAAATGAATATGTATGTTGTATCCTATAGATAGTTCCTATTGGAAGTTAAATGTGTAAAAACTTATATAATGTACAGCGTCACGTATTGCATATAGTTGTGCTCGTGAAACCGTTCCTCACCTAATAAATTTTTAAAAAAGGTATTAATAGTAGTTTAATACCGTAGAGAAAATGATGATGTCGTCGATGGTGTTTGTCGTGTCGGAGCTTATGAAAGAAAAATAGTATGGCTCACTGTTTTAAATGTTTGATACCCCGCCTTAATAATTAAGGTCGATTCAAGTTTTGCGGCATAACTACTAGTCCATGATTATTAAAATTGTACCAGTAGTTATTGAAAAAAGAGAGTCAATGGTAAAAAATATTATGTTGGTCAAAGTTTCAATTAATCATAAAACTCATTCAAGTTTATAAAAACTCATATGAATGATATAGAAAGTTTATTACCTTATTAACAATGGTCCAAGCAATATTTTGGGTACATGGGGAGTTGTAAGTGAGCCAATACATCGATAATATTTTTAGCTATAACCATCACCACTCGACGCCTTTGTTAGCCTCAATTTATTGAGTCGAACAAGGAAGTTCGGTCACTCTACGATGGAGCTTCGGTCTTTAATTAGTTAATGTTGTAATAGGATAATATCGGGAATCGGGCTCGATAGTTAATCTAATATTGTATATGTTTCGGGTTTAATCCCAAGCAAAACCCGAGCCCGTGTCCTAGTTAAATATCCCGCGCGTACCTATTGCGTGACGGGGTATATAAGCTTTTTCTTATTTAGAAAAAGCTAGTTGTTCAAAAATATCTAAAATATCTTTTCTCTTTTCTCTCTCATTTCTCTCTCCTCTTTCTCTCTCTAAACAACTCACTCTCTTTCTCATTTCTAGTCCGATTTCGTGTTTGATTATATGTTATGAAGTGATTACGGGATCCTACAATTGGCATCAGAGCAAAGGGTGGATTCGTGATTGATTCGTGTGGCTAAACTAGCTCAAATTCGTGGCTTATATTGTGACAAAAAACCCCACGGCTCAAAATTTTTTTTGGGCTTATTTGTTTGTTAATCTTGATCTTCTCTTGTTCTACACATCAAAGAGGCTAGGTTGTATCAATTTCGTGGGTTATACAAGCTCCAAGTTCGAATTATAAGCTTTAAAAGGTTAGTGTTCTTCGTGGAGGGTTGCTTCATATTGGACGATTCTCAAAGAAATACGAGTTAAGGTGTGTTTAAACTTGATATACACACTTAATATTGTATGTTCTAGCCTTTGTTCGTGGTTAATAAGCTCATTTAGTGAAAACTTGCAAAATTCGTACTTGCATTCTTCGTGGCGGTTTGACAGAAAAGGGGACAAGATCCACGATTTAAGGAAATAGTCAACGGCGGTTTGTTGACCAAAACAGCGAGTTGCTAAAAACGGCGAGTTGCTAAAAACGGCGAGTTGCTAAACGGCGAGTTGCTAAACGGCGAGTTCTCCTGACATTAATTATATTTGTAATTATATACAGATATTTATCATAAACATTAATAAGTATCTTTATTTAATTCTTTACTATAAACAATTTAATTGCGTACTAATAATATACATTTATTTTCTTTTGTGTTTGTATCATTATTGTTGGCATATGATTACCTAACAACTTGTGCTTTTAATTTTTTCGATTGTTGTTTTTAATTTAAGCATGTATGTATTTTAAGAATTAACTCAATGTTATTATTACTAGACGAGTATTCGAGCATTACAACGGGACTTTATAATGACTCCCCATTAAGATCAATATTCTTGTGTGGAAGATAAGCCTTGATTGTCTTCCAACCAGATTCATTCTTTCCTCTCGGGGTCTAGAGATTGAATCTCTCCTTTGTCCGACATGTAATGTTTCTGCTGAGACTTCGTCTCACACTTTCTTTGCTTGCAGCCTGGCTAGAAATATCATGCATAATATTTGCTATTGGTGGGAACTTGATTTGGTTTCTTTAAATTCTTACTCGGACTGGATTATCTGGTTCACAAGCATCCGGCTCAACAAGAAAAAGAAGGAGATCCTCGAAGGCATATGTCTAGTCTCTTGGTGGTTCATTTGGAATTTCAGAAACCAGACTATATTCGCTAAAGTTTGCCTGAAGAAAGAATTTATCTTTGATAATATTGTTCAATCTTCATTTTTTTGGATTTCAAATCGTTGTAATGTAAACATTGATTGGGTCTCTTGGCTAAAGAACCCAAATCTTCTTTCCTTGTAATTCCTAGCTCCTTGTTAGTTTTTTTTAATATTTCCGCCGTTCAAAAAAAAATAAGGGTTTTCATATTTTTAGGATAATTTGACAACATTATAGTTAAGATTATGAATATTTACTTCCTGATTCAACACATATATGATTTTTAACAACTAGAAACCATGTTAAAATCCTTTTTTTGCGTTTAACATATATATTTATTTTGTAACAACTGAAAACATGTTAAAATCCTTTTTTTTTGTTTATTCTTATACATTTTACTGATTATACAACTTTTTAGTTGTAACCTACGAAATCTGTGGGTCTATAGTCTAGTATACAATAATTAAACACAAATATATATTACAAAACTAAAATCACACACACACACAAACACGACTCCAAGACTCGGTCTTCTAGATGACCAAGTTCTCCAAATTGTGACCAAAAACGCGTGCTTCTCAAGTGAGTGTAGTAAGCAAGACGCGTCTCTTGCAATGCCACATGGACCAAGGACGCGTGCTAGTTGGTACTATTATGAAAGATCTAACAAAAAAAAATCTATTTTAGGTCTAAGTTCGTCCTAATAACTCTTTGCTTATACTAGCATATATTCCTTTTCGTTCCGTCTATCTTTTTTCCTCATATATCTCCTCAAATGGTTTGCACATTCGAGAACTGAATTAGAGCGAGAGACAGAGCTTGAGCAATCTGATAGGAGGGCCGAAATATTATAGCCTAAAATTTTATAATAATATATAGTGCATGTTTATCATACAAGATTATGAGAAGATTATACTTATGTTTTAAAAAAATAAGCTTTGATTTATACACAACTTATTAAAGATTTAGAAACATAATCTTTCATAATATTTAAAAACTAAATGCTACTTCATGTAAAATAATCTCAATTTTTAATCTCTCGTTGCATCTTTATCTACAACTACATCTCTAGTTACAACAATAGTTCCTTTCTTCAAAGAGATGGCCATTATGAATTCGAAAGAGATACAAATATGTTACTGATATAGTTTCAAAAAAGACCAAAAATGTATAACTCGAACTTAGTTTAGTTATATTTTGATACTTGAAACGACAAACTTTCAAACTTAATGTTACTAAAAAATAGACAAATCTCCAACAGATTGCCCTCCCAGTGACAGCAACTGCACCATTGTTTAATTTAGTGATTGAGACGTGGGAGGGCAATCTAATGGAGATTTGTCTATTTTGATGTCACTGATTTTATTTTTCTAGCCTATAAATTTAAAATGACGATATTGGTTATGGTATCCATGCAAAATGATGCAAATTGTAAAAAGAAATAGTATATGACACAAACTTACACTTTTGGCAAGAGGGCGATATGAAAAAGCTTATACATAAGACAATCATGTGTACTTTGAGGAGCTTGCCCGTTGTGCACCTTGAAAAGAAATACACATGAACAATAGTTTACACAATACTTGTATTTTTATGAGCATTTAGGAAGTGACTTAATTGTTTATCTAACTCCTTATTTAGAACTTATTTTAATGAAAAAGAATCGATTGGTTTTACTTTTGACATTTGTTGTATATATTTGTAGAGGGTGTCTAACCCACTATAAAATAATTGTCTTCCAGTGACAAAAAAATGTCATTAAAGTAATGTCGCAAAAAGTGTAGGTAAAAGTGAAGTCGGTAAAATCTAATTATAATGTCACAAAAGGATAATTTTTTTGTCTTTTATGACACATATTTTCATAAAAAATGTGTCATTGAATCTTAAACATTTCACCGTTTACCCACACTTTTTAAAATGTGTCACTAGAAAGTTAGATTTAATGACATAGATTTAATGATATTTTTTGCATCATTAGAACCACAATAACTAGAAGTCAATTTTCTTGTAATGATCATAGATAATCAAGACAGTGATAACTTCTCGAAAATGTCTTTATTTACACGGAAGTTAGTTAGTCATAAAAAAACACCACACACATTGCTTTTATGATATAGAAGTAAAGATTCACATGAAATTGAGTTAGCATTCACACAATTTGCATGTAGACAAATCAGAAATGTTCACGAGACATGGTTATTGTTGTACATATAATCAAAGTCTATGTTGCGTAATATTCACACAAAATTCATCTTAGAAATCTGAGTCGTCCAAGATATCAACTTGGTATTAATCTAAATTCTATGTGCAAATTTAGGATCTCGTTCAAGAATTGGTACTACAGGAGAACTCTATGAAATACAACGCGTCAACTAATTATTACAGTTTAGTACATGTTATGGTGGAGTTCCATATTCCACAGCGACATAATATTTTTGGTAGAATTCATCTCTACTTCTTCCTAATGCATCAAAATATTATAGTTTTTTTTCTGAAACGGAAACAAGTTGTGAAGTGTTGACGCGATAAGTGCTTCATTCCGCCTAGGTGTCTCCAAAGTTGCACTATCATCTTCATATTGTTCCTAATAGTTTAATCATATTGTTCCTAATAGTTTAATTTTTCGAAAAATAGTTGTCGTAGTATCTTCAATATGTGGGTTCAAGTTATAAATATTGTGTTTGTTGACTTTAGATATTCATTTAAATTCAGGGTATGATATCGAATGTTTGTGGGTTCAAGTTACAAGATGTCAAGTTGTAAACAAAAACATGTTTTGTTAGGAGCGACCTCCAATTTATAGCAAGCGGAGGCGGCTTAAAGGAGCGGTGCAGTGATATAAATCCATGAACATGACAAAATTAGATTTTATTACGATTGTCAAATTTTTTGTAGCAACCGGAATAACTTAAAACGAAGTTTATTTGGCAACATATATACTACACAAGAGGAGTGTCTCTGGTAACACTAATATTGCCTCATGAAAATGATTATCTCAAAATTTATTTTAAACTCTCCATATCTTACTAATTCTCAAGGTCACACGATTTATGTTATGGGCTAATGAACAGGAGCGTGTTATAAGTCAATGTGCTTTTTCTTTCAAAAAAGAATGTATGCCTTGATGTTAGTTAATATGTTTTTTCAAAAAAATGCCAGAAGCTTCCAAATAATTCAGTAAACAAACTGACAACAAATGGGTAACCGGGTAACGAACACCGCTAAACTTTTAAAAAAAATAATTCAATAGGGGTGTACGTTCGAGCGGTTTACGGTTTAGTAGGGTTAATCAGTTTGGGTTATTCGGTTTTTAAAATATTTTTGACCAACCAATACCCATGCCAAATCAATCAAAACCGAACCGAACCAAACCAAATAAGTAATCGGGTTATTTAGGTCGGTTCTCCATAAAACCAAATAAGAGATTGATCTATAAAAGGTAATTATCCTTAACATTATTCAAACTTAATAAAACATCCACACCAATGTTGCAACAAATATGGTAAAATAATAACAATACACTGATTATTGATTAATATCAAGTCATCAGTACATCATATCAAGTTCGTAAAAACCAACAACCAAAACAAGACATGTTGAGTTCAAAACAAACAAACTAATCAAACCAGAAAATAATCCTTACTCAAAATTTAAAGAAAACCAAACAAACTCAAATTTAAAGAACCATCCATCATCCTCACTCCTCCATCTCAAACAACACCGTTTCCCTCTTTCACATGCTCTACAACATGAAAAAATTAGGTTGTGGTATATATCAATACAATAATTTAAAGTATAAGTGAATAAATTAAGAAAAGATAAATAACTGTTTAATAGTATAGATATAGTTATCTTCTTCAATCTTTTGTATCTCATCCTAATTTTCTGCAACATCTAACCCCATAGAATTTTCACGAAACCAATCTTGGGTGCAGATTAGACTTTCAACAACAGGAGGAGTTAGAGAACTCCTAAACGCATCTAGCACCCTTCCACCGGTGCTAAACACTGATTCGGAAGCCACCGTTGAGATGGGAATTACCAGAACATCTCTAGCAAGCAAGGAAAGCACAGGAAACCTCGGGCTGTTAACCTTCCACCAATTCAGTATATCAAACTTATCTGACTCATCTTCGACATCCTCATTCAGATACCTATCTAACTCAGACTTACAATCATGCATTCCGCTTTCAGACTTTCTTCGTGATTTGTGTGCGTAATTTTGGCTATGATAGAATCACATTCAAAGATTAAAGCTGGAATTAGCAAATCTCTCTCATTCCAAATATTTGATTGAAGGTTTCTATGTTATAAAAGTATAATTTATATAAATAGATTAAACGCCCCTTTAGTTCGGGTATTCGGGTGGAAACCAAATAGGAAATTTTGAACCCAAAGCCGAACCATAAAACCGTATATTATTTCGGGTGCACCCAAAAATCCGAACCAAACCCATTTCACCCGATGTCATTTGGATCGGTCGGTTTTTCGGGTCAAACCGTTTAATGAACACCCCTAATCACAAGTGATCGGTGCGAAAAGATACATGAACAAACCAAATAATGCCACATGTCAC
This sequence comes from Tanacetum coccineum, assembly GCA_026074375.1. Taxonomy (NCBI): domain Eukaryota; kingdom Viridiplantae; phylum Streptophyta; class Magnoliopsida; order Asterales; family Asteraceae; genus Tanacetum; species Tanacetum coccineum. Next base: position 9,691 of record BQNB010093458.1, on the reverse strand, counting down.
AAGAAAATTATTCTTATCTGGCTTAAAAAGTTTATCCGAGAAATTTAGGGCAATAGACAAAGTTGAGGCATTTTGCATGTTTTGGAATGACTTTTTAAGCGTTTTCAAATATGGACATTTGATCCAGAAAAAATGTTTACGACCTTAGGCTATAATTATCGGTAGCTGTTTAGGGTGGTGTGAGACCCTCACTCAATGGTGAGGTGACTCTGAGGTGGAAGGTGAGTGAGGGTGTTTTTGATGTGACTGATAAAGTTAACATTACAATATGGTCCAGGTGTCCAATAAACACTTGTAAACTAGACTGAATAAGAGCTTAATTGTAACACCCCCAAAATGGGTCGCAGCGGAATAAGGATCCGGGAGCGTTACTTCATGAGTATCTTTGCACAAGCTATGAGAGAACGACCTCCAAGTGTTGTTTTGAAAAGTACTCTTGTATTGTTTAGATTCCAATGCACATCAAGTAAACCAAGCGACTAATTCTCCTGAGAAAAACATGCTTAAAAAGTGTCAACAAAAAGTTAGTGAGTTCATAGGTCTTTGTAAATGTAAATGTAAATCCCAAAACTATATATATAGGTTTACTGTTTTACAAGTCCCGCCCATACAAGATTTGCAACACATAAACTTACATATATAGGTTTCCTTAAAATGTGTATAATCCCAAAATGTTTCAAGTATGTATTGTAATGAACACAATATCCCAAAATGCTTCAAGTATTTTTTGCCACTTTATTCAAGGCAACGTAAATGTTCATAAGTGTATAAAATAATGATTACGATTACTCTAAGTTCATGAAGCTGGTACGTAGACTCATATAAGTATGCCACTTTATTCAAGGCACCGTAAAGTTCATGTTCATGTGTATCTCGTGTTTTGCTCCGACAATGCTATAACGTTCGTTAGTTCGATCTCGAACTAGTGAGAGCTACTCATCCGAACGGGGGTAGTCAACCCCCAATAGATATATTTCATAACACTCGCGCTTACCCTCCAGGTAATTAACAGTTCAATCCACTTAAGCTAATCCGTAATCATTCAGGGTAAAAGTAAAGTAATGTCCTTGTTTTCAAAAGTAAAGTGAAACAAGCAATGTATTTCATCCCAAAATAAGTGATTGAGTATGTAGACCAGTTTGTAAAACGAATTGTAAATGCACATGTAATGAATTCTAACCAATCATAAAAATGAATTTGTGAACAAGCATGTTCTCACCCCAAAAGCATATGTAAAACAAGTAAAACATGGGGCTATAAACTCACCTCGAGTGGGTGAATCGATAATGTAAATCACAACCGAAAATGCGTCACAAATACACCCAAATGCAACCTAAATAATTATAGGTCGTATAAGTACTAAGTACCTTGATTAACTAATACCATATATAATCCTATATAGCTACATCACCATCTATTTGTATTAGTGAAAACATATTTATAAAGTAACAACGTTTATAAATATCGCTTTAGTAAAAACAACGCAACTATCTCGTTTTTAATCCGTATCATTCGTTCTTTACGCCCACGTTCTCGTATTAGAAAGATATATCAAAATATTATATTTTAATATTTTTAGACATTCTGATGAACAGTAATTCTTACTATTCATGACCTTTTATAAATTTATTTTTATAAATTTAATTGTCGTAAACCTGTAAATGTCGTATCTTATTCGTTTTAGCTCCGATTTTAGTGATTCTTTCGAGCACGTTCCCATAATTAAAAGTTCTATTTATTTATGATATTTTCAACAAAAAATATTTCTGAGATGAACAGTAACTTTTATAAATTTATTTTTATAAAAGTATTATTATCGTAAACTTGCGAAATTCATAATTCCTTCGTTATTGATTCAAAAATTATGATACTTATTGTTTTCGAATCCTAAAAAAATGTACTATTTGAGAAAAATACCAAATATTTATATCATAAGTTATTTTTGTTAAGTTTTTATAAAATTTCTTTTATAAAACACTTTTTAATTAAAACTTGTAAATAGCGTATCTCCTTCGTTATAAATTGGTTTTTAGAGTTCTTTATAGATTTGGAAACCTCATGAGATGTAGTATTTTATAAAAACATATATATTTTTATTTCGTATTTAAACAGCCCTTTTTGAACATATTTGTAAAAATATGTTTTAAACTTGATTTTGTAACTTTCTAGTTTAATCACTTTGTTACAAGTCTTTTACCACATCATACACCACATGTATTACATTCTTAGGGTCCCTAATCCATATTTGTCCAAGTGTTGTCCATGGTAACAAGTCCTTTACAATACTTTACTTATAACTTTATTATGTAAACTTTTTAAATCATTAACTTTTTATAAACAATCCAACACTTGTGCAATACTTATAATCCCATTATAACATGATATCAACATCCATTTAACATATGAAAAAGCATATAAAATCACGATCACAAGTAAAAAATCCATTTTACATGTTATTAAGCATCCTAAATGGTGACTAGCTACATAGACCTTATATATACATAAAATCATAAATGTAAAGAGATTAAGGCTTTTTTTATAACCTTAATATAATGTAATATGATGACCAACAAAAATCCAAACCCTAGTTTAGATGATAAACCAAAGCTTGCAAGTCTTGTAAACCCTAGTTTTCCAAGAAACCCTAGCTTTCCTTTTCCTTGCTTTAATCCTTGTAAAGGCTTAACCAAGCCCTTAAACCTCCTTGGAATAACTTATACATAGTGTAGGAATGCTTGTAAATGTGGTAGATAAAAATTGTATGGATGGTTTGTGGAAATTATTTTGAGTCGTGGGTAATAAGAGAAGAAAAGGAAGAACGGTTTGATTTTTGGCTAAGTGTTATGACTTGTGTGTTATTACTTCGTGTGTGCATGTGTTTTAAGTATATGATCTAGTCAATAGAAGTATTACAAAGACCAAAGACCAAGAGACAAGGGGGGGGGGGGGGGGGGGGGGGGGGGGGGGGGTGGGAAAACACAAGGAGTGTTTAAAAGGGATGACTAGTGTCAAAACCACTTGTCATGAGCTATGTTTCTTAACTAACTCTAGAAAGTACAAGTCCTTATGTGTACCTTGGTCCCCTTGAGATGGTGGGTTAGATTTAAGGTTTCAAGGAAAGATGACTAGATAAATTATCTTAGGTTAAAAGGTGAAAGTATTACTTGCATTTACTTGAAAGTATCAGTTGTAGCTTTTAAGTCTAATGTATAACTTGGAAATTGTATGTCTTGGTTTACTTCCTTTTAAGTGGGACGACACAATATATAACCATGGGTGAAGTTTTATAAAACTTTGAGCATTGGGAATGAAAATGGGTATTCGTTGAAGCGTAGATTAATTTTGGTGGTTTCGGAAATCCTACAATAGTGAAAATTGTTTGATCGAGGGAAGGAGGGAGCTGGGGGGAGGCAGAGGGCAGAGGGCGAAATGTACTATCCATATAAAAAAATATAAAAAATGGGGGGGGGGGGGGGGTGCGCAGGGGAGCGGGAGAGGATGGGAGAGATGGGCTAGAGAGAGGGGAAATAATATAATGCTTGCGTTACTTAAACTTTTATTTGTTGATGCCCGTTTAAAACGTTTAAATGATTATTATTAACTTACGCGATTTAACCAAATGACGCGAAATAAAAGCAGACACGCAAAAGTATAAAAATAAATACTTGAATTATTAAGTCGTAAAAGATGTGAAAATGTGAATTGTTACAGTCTCCCAGTGTTAAAAGAATTGCGTCCCGCAATTCAATTCGAGTTGCCTTCCAGAATAGTGTTGATGAAGAGGTGTAAATCTCGTCTAAATCCTCCTAAACGTGTACTAGATAAATTTTGCTATCTTAATGTAGAATTCCATTGGTACGGGTCTCAATTCCCTTGATGACGGTTGAACTTGTCGGCGGGTTGTCCTTGGATGACTAATGATACGTCTTTGTCTTTTTGACTTAAGATTTGGTGTAAGATGATGTTGACTTTATTGTAAGATGGTGCAAGAGTTTACTCGATTATTATGATTATTAGTTTGGTTCCTTATGATAAATACGTTCTATGAATGTGCATACAACTTTGATATAAATAGAAAATTGTTTTCTTGACAAGAAGTTTTATGGTGACTACTCTCAGCATGACATGGTCCTTCCTGAATTATACATAGTTGATCAGGCCATGTATAATTAGGGGCTAACGATGAAATGCTCATTTTCGTCAAAACAGTGTTACAATCTGGCTTGCATAATAGAGGGTTAAAGTAAAGTTGACAAAATTTTTGTGATACATTAATGGATAGATAATTTGAAATCATTCGGTACAACATAAATTTAAGCGAAAGTACAATGAGAATTCTTAAAGGGATAAAGTTTAAGCATTGATATCATCTTTCATGTTGTCAGGGTCTTGATTGGTTTCTCCTCATACCAAGGCATGCACCGTTCCACGCTCAGTACCTCCAGCTTAGTTTTCATGGTTTCGGTTCTTTAACTTCGGGCAATCATTCCTGTAGTCCCCTTGATTCCCACATTCATAGCAAGTGAGGTTTCTCTGATTGTTAGCAGTAGTAGGATTCCAACAATCCCTTGTCAAATGGTCGACCTTCTTGCAGTTTGCGCACTTTACAGTGCACTGGCCATTGTGATGAAACTTGCACTTGTTGCACAACGGTAGAGTTCCAGCATACTCTTTCCTTTCACCAGTCCCAGCGGTATAAGCTTGAGCCACATTCTGCCTCTTGGGAAGTTGTTGTTGAGCTTGGTTGTTGTTATCAAGTTTCCTCTTGTTCTCAGCTTGTCGTTCAGTAAAAGTGCTGATCTTCTTGTCCATCAGTTCCGTTGCAAATTCAATTGCATCTTATATTGTCTTAGGTTTTGATGACCATCAACACTATATTGCAAATCATTCGGAGCAAGCCACCGACAAATAAAAGAACCCCCCCCTTCCGATTTTATCCAACTCTTCCAGGAACATCCGGTCACACATCAGTGCCAGTTTTTAAAAGCGTTGATTATAGGTTACCACGTCGGTACCCTTAACCTTCAGGTTCCACATCTCAAACTCAATCTTCTTAATCTTACCCCTTGGGCAGTACTTGTCTGTCATCATCTTTTTCAGAGTTTTCCCTGGCATTGCATGGGCAGCTTCAGGAGTAGTCGTCTTGACGTGAGAGTTCCACCACGTAAGAGCATTTCCTTGTAGAGTACAAGTCTCAAATTTGACATTGACAAATACGCCAACTGTACCGTTCTTAACTAAAAACAGATTCCATCTTTTCGAACCACTAAGTGAGTCCGATAACTCCTTTAATGCCCTTGAAATTTAAGGGCTTGCACTTCAGGAAATCAGGGTAGGTGCATTCACGATCAGCTTGTACTGGCCTACCAGATCCCGAATCATGGCTGTCGTCGCCATTCCTACTTTGGTTTGCTTCAATTTCTGCTAATGCATCAGCAACTCCTTGGGCAATCAATGCCTTGAGTTGCGCATTGGTCATAGAGGTAGTGTTGGTGGTTTTCTTTGGAGCCATTATCTTCAAAATCAGAGGAGTAATAAAATTAGTCTAGTTCTAAGAGTCGCGCTCCAAAGATGACGTGTTGCGAGATTTAAAGTCATGTTTCAACAGTATAGGACGGGTGCTTAAATTTGAAATTGAATGATAAGCTAACTTATATAAATATAATATATAAGACTTGTATAGTATATACGTAGTATAATATGAACACGTATATGAATTATGTAAGCATATAGTATAATCAAATAATGCAACTTAATAGTGTATGTATGTCCCGTGAAAACCCCTTTGTATGAATACAATGTTTAAAAATGGTTATAGTTTAGGTAAAATGCAACCTAGTTCTCTATAACATGGCTCTGATACCAATCTGTAACACCCCCAAAATGGGTCGCAACGGAATAAGGATTCGGGAGCGTTACTTCATGAGTATCTTTGCACAAGTTATGAGAGAACGACCTCTAAGTGTCGTTTTGAAAAGTACTCTTGTATTGTTTAGACTCCAATGCACATCAAGTAAACCAAGCGTCTAATTCTCCTGAGAAAAACATGCTTAAAAAGTGTCAACATAAAGTTGGTGAGTTCATAGGTCTTTGTAAATGTAAATGTAAATCCCAAAACTATATATATAGGTTTACTGTTTTACAAGTCCCGCCCATACAAGATTTGCAACACATAAACTTACATATATAGGTTTCCTTAAAATGTGTATAATCCCAAAATGTTTCAAGTATGTATTGTAATGAACACAATATTCCAAAATGCTTCAAGTATGTTTTGCCACTTTATTCAAGGCAACGTAAATGTTCATAAGTGTATAAAACAATGATTACGATTAGTCTAAGTTCATGAAGCTGCTACGTAGACTCATATAAGTATGCCACTTTATTCAAGGCACCGTAAAGTTCAGGTTCATGTGTATCTTGTGTTTTGCTCTGACAATGCTATAACGTTCGTTAGTTCAATCTCGAACTAGTGAGAGCTACTCTTCCGAACGGGGGTAGTCAACCCCCAATAGATCTATTTCATAACACTCGCGCTTACCCTCCAGGTAATTAACAGTTCAATCCACTTAAGCTAATCTGTAATCATTCGGGGTAAAAGTAAAGTAATGTCCTTGTTTTCAAAAGTAAAGTGAAACAAGCAATGTATTTCATCCTAAAATAAGTGATTGAGTATGTAGACCAATTTGTAAAACGAATTGTAAATTGCCATATAATTGAATTATCCAACCAATCATGAAAATGTATTTAAACAAGCATGGTTTCTCGACTCCACCCCAAAAGCATATGTAAAACAAGTAAAACATGGGGCTATAAACTCACCTCGAGTGGGTGAATCGATAATGTAAGTCACAACCAAAAATGCGTCACAAATACACCTAAATGCAACCTAAATAATTATAGGTCGTATAAGTATTAAGTACCTTGATTAACTAATACCATATATAATCCTATATAGCTACATCACCATCTATTTGTATTAGTGAAAACATTTTTATAAAGTAAAAACGTTTATAAATATTGCTTTCGTAAAAACGACGCAACTATCTCGTTTTTAATCCGTGTCATTCGTTCTTTACTCCCACGTTCTCGTATTAGAAAGATATATCAAAATATTACATTTTAATATTTTTAGAACTTCTGATGAACAATACTTTTACTGTTCATGACCTTTTATAAATTTAATTGTCGTAAACCCGTAAATGTCGTATCTTATTCGTTTTAGCTCCGATTTTAGTGATTCTTTCGAGCACGTTCCCATAATTAAAAGTTCTATTTATTTATGATGTTTTCAAAAATAAATATTTCTGAGATGAACAGTAACCTTTTTAAATTTATTTTTATAAAAGTATTATTATCGTAAACTTGCGAAATTCATAACTCCTTCGTTATTGATTCAAAAATTATGATACTTATTGTTTTGGAATCCTAAAAAAATGTACTATTTGAGAAAAATACCAAATATTTATATCAGAAGTTATTTTTGTTAAGTTTTTATAAAATTTCTTTTATAAAACACTTTTTAATTAAAACTTGTAAATAGCGTATCTCCTTCGTTATAAATCGGTTTTCGAGTTCTTTATAGATTTGGAAACCTCATGAGATGTAGTATTTTATAAAAATATAAAATATATATTTTTATTTCATATTTAAACATCCCTTTTTGAACATATTTGTAAAAATATGTTTTAAACTTGATTTTGTAACTTTCTAGTTTAATCACTTTGTTACAAGTCTTTTACCACATCATACACCACATGACTTATATTCTTATTGTTCCTAATCCATATTTGTCCAAGTGTTGTCCATGGTAACAAGTCCTTTACAATACTTTACTTATAACTTTATTAAGTAAACTTTTTAAATCATTAAGTTTTTATTTAACAATCCAAACACTTGTGGCAATACTTAGAATCGCCCATACAACATGATATCAACAATCCATAAAAACATATGAAAAAGCATATAAAATCATGATCACAAGTAAAAATCCATTTTACATGTTATTAAGCATCCTAAATGGTGATTAGCTACATAGACCTTATATATACATAAAATCATAAATGTAAAGAGATTAAGGCTTTTTGATAACCTTAATATGATGACCAACAAAAATCCAAACCTAGTGTATAATCAACCAAAGGCTTGTAAGTCTTGAAAACCCTAGTTTTCCAAGAAATCCTAGCTTTCCTTTTCCTTACTTTAATCCTGGTAAAGGCTTAACCAAGCTCTTAAAACTCCTTGGAATAGCTTAGATATAGTGTAGGAATGCTTGTAAATGTGGTAGATAAAAATTGTATGGATGGTTTGTGAAAATTATTTTGGGCCGTAGGTAATAAAAGAAGAAAATGAAGAATGGTTTGATTTTTGGCTAAGTGTTATAACTTGTGTGTTATTACTTCTTGTGTGTATGTGTTATAAGTATATGAGCTAGTCAAAGGAAGTATTACAAAGACCAAAGACCAAGAGACAAGGGGAGGGGGGGTGCAAAACACAAGGAGTGTTTTAGGGACGACTAGTGGTCAAAACCACTAGTCATGAGCTAGTTTCTTACTAACTCTAGAGATGTACAAGTCCTTATGTGTTCCTTGGTCCCCTTAGATGGTGGTTAGTTCAAGGTTTCAAGGAAAAGAATGACTAGATAAATATCTTAGGTTAAAAGTGGAAGTATTACTTGCATTTACTTGAAAGTATAAGTTGTAGCTTTTAAGTATAATGTATAACTTGAAAATTGTATGTCTTGGTTTACTTCCTTTTAAGTGGGACGACACAATATATAACCATGGGTGAAGTTTTATAAAACTTTGAGCATTGGGAATGAAAATGGGTATTCGTTGAAGCGTAGATTAATTTTGGTGGTTTCGGGAATGCCTAAATGAAATTTATCGAGAAACGTAAACACTTTACGTAACCAATAAAAAAAATATAAAAAGTCCATTATTATTTTCGTAAAAATAATATAATGCTTGTTTGACGTAAACTTTTATTTGTTTGATGCCCGTTTACGTTAAATGATTATTTTTAACTTGCGCGATTTAACCAAATGACGCGAAATAAAAGCTGTAACACCCCCATTATTACAATATAGCAGCGGAAGCTAATCTGGGGTATTACTTCATGGAAACAACAATCATAATCATAGAAAATGACCCAAAAGAGTCGTTTGTTTAAAAGATACATTATCATTCATTTCAAATCAGAGTTTTACAAAGGCAGGTCCCAAAATCTAGTTACATACAGTGTGAATGATAACAAGTTTTAGCCATCTTCATGTCCATGCCACTCCGTTCCGTATATTGCTAAATAACCTGAGATAAACATGCTAGAAAGTCAACACAAAGGTTGAGTGAAATTCATAGGTTTGATAAACAGTTTGAATACAAGTTATAGTGTAATAATTGTACAAACACAATTATTATGAAAATGTTATTGTTATGATCTTGGGTCACGTTATTATATACCCGTTATTTGTAATAATTGCAATGAATGCAATTATCATAGTAACCGTGTATTACTGCGTTATTGTCTTGTTTGGTCTGTTTGGTCTTGTCTGGTATAGTATAGTCTGGTCTAAGCTCATGGCACACAAACTGACTAGTGTATATATATACCCAAAATGATGTGATATATATATATAAAGAGATAATGGCCCTCGGTGTAGGTAATTGCCATATACCTATGAAATTCAAAT
>BQNB010093457.1:0-26365 GCA_026074375.1 Tanacetum coccineum | reverse complement strand
TGATGGAACGTTGTGCTTAAATGGGAGAAGTTGGATACCTTGTCAAGGTAATTTAAGGGAACTGATTATGCATGAGTCGGATAAGTTAAAGTATTCGGTACATCCTGAATCAGACAAGATGTATCAAGATTTAAAGAAGCTGTATTGGTGGACGAATATGAAGGCTGAGATTGCCACCTACGTTAGTAAATGTTTGACCTATTCTAAAGTCAAGTCCGAATAACAAAAACCATCCGGTTTGTTGGTTCAACCCGTTATCCCAGTATGGAAGTAGGAGAACATTACTATGGATTTCGTAACTAAGTTACCAAAAACATCAATTGGTCAAGATACAATTTGGGTAATTGTTGACCGACTCACAAAATCTGCTCATTTCTTACCAATAAAGGAGACCGACTCAATGGATAAGTTGACGAGACAATACTTGAAGGAAGTAGTCTCGAGGCATGAAGTGCCGGTTTTGATCATTTCTGATTGGGACAGTAAATTTGCATCTCATTTCTGGAGATCACTGAACAAAGCCCTAGATACTTAATTGGATATGAGTACGGTTTACCATCCACAAACTGATGGTCAAAGTAAAAGAACCATCTAGACTTTAGAGGACATGTTGCATGCTTGTGTGATGGATTTTGGGAAAGGTTGGGATAGACACCCACCTTTGGTGAAGTTTTCTTACAACAACAGTTATCACACTAGTATCACGGTTGCACCGTTTGAAGCTCTCTACGGACAAAAATGTAGATCGCCTATTTGTTGGGTTGAGGTTAGGGACACTCAGCTCACTGGTCCATAAATTGTTCATGAACCAACTGAGAAGATCATTCAAATCAAAAAGAGAATTCAAGCTGCCCGAGATAGGCAGAAGAGCTATGCCGATAGGAGGCATAAATTATGACTTGGTCGTTCAGAAGAGATTCTTTCTCGATCAGAATAGTGGAATGGAGGGCACTACAAGAAAGATATACTCCTTTTCAAATCGCCCCGCGAAGACAGACGTTCAGAAAGGTTCTCGAGATTCTCAATCGCTCTTTTTTTAGTGGGGAGGAATAGTACGGGAAGGGAGCGAGACCAAGCCGAGCCACTAGTAGAGTAAGCCTTCCCACGTGTCAAAATGAATTGCAGCCTCAACCAGAGAGATGCAAACCCTGCGCCTTGATGTTAAGGCCCCCGTCGGAAGTATTCCGAAACCGAACAGATGGAGATTGATACTTTCGCCAAAAATGCTTTCTGAAAAGAAAGAAGGTCCATTTTCCCACGTAGTTCGTCGGTCAAACCAACAATTCTCTTCTCAAAGTAATAGGGAGATCCTTTTCTAGTTAGACTTCTTGCAATGAAAGAACCATCCCTTCCTATTTGTTTGTCCTGTCAGATAGAAAGAGAGACCCCAAAGAGCCTTCTTTACCACTTTAGGGGGCGGGGGTGAAGGGGGGGTTTACATGCAACCGAGGCAAAGTTGTTTATGATTGAATCTCAGAGGGCACTCTATCATTTGGTAGATCAAGTCCATGGCCTATTACGGGTTCATCTCTGAGCATTTGCAACCACCGTAGGATGTGTGAGAGTCATGCACTCATTTCAAGGGGGTGCAACACTTCTCAGTTTGGGCCTAATATTTATCCTATATACCATGTTCGTATGGTGGCGCGATGTTCTACGTGAATCCACGTTGGAAGGACATCATACCAAAGTCGTACAATTAGGACCTCGATATGGGTTTATTCTGTTTTATCGTTTCGGAGGTTTATGTTCCTTTTTGCTCGTTTTTCGGGCTTCTTCTCATTCTTCTTTGGCACCTACGGTAGAGATCGGAGGTATTTTGGCCTACTGTAATAGGATAATCAACGGTACGGTCATCTATTCCCCAAAGGGATTGGCGGTTTTAGACCTCGGCAATCCTTTTCTAATACTCTTATTCCCCTTTCATCCTGGAGCAGCGTAACTTGGCCATCATGCAATACTCGCGTGGAAGGAAAAAAACGAGCAGTTTTACGCTTTAGTATGCTACCGTTTCACTGGTCTTTCTCCCTCCTCTATATTCACCACCTTCAAGGAATTGAATAATAATCAAGTGCCCTCCATAATTTCAGATAGTATTTATGGTTCTACCTTTTTCTTAACAACTCGCTTTCATGTGATTATAGGTACTCTTTTCTCGACATATGTGGTATACAGCCAATATCTTGGTCATCTGAGCCAAGGATCATCACGTTGGCTTCGAAGCAGCTGCATGGTACTGGGCATTTTGTATACGTGGTTCGGTTATTCCATTTGTCTCAATCTATTGGTGGGGAGGGTTATGAAGGACGATCAGTGGATTAGAAGATGAAAGCACGAAGACAAAGAGAAGGCTTGCTTTTTCCAAAGAATTACTGCAGCTTTCCCACTCCCTTTGATTATCATATACAAAAAAGTATCTTCCACTTTCCTACCAAATCTCTCTTTATTGAGCTTATTCTGTCCATCGCTACATAGACACAATACCAAAAATCTCACTCTCAGAGGTGCTCCTTGAAGTCAATATTGCTTTTGGTTTATATATTATATCCATTAGCATAGCTTGTTTTTTCCAGTTGCGGTCCCCGATTATAAGTTCTCGTTGACCACGCCTATAGGAACCAGGCTATCTACCGCTTTTAACCATTTGCATAGGCTCGTGCACAGATTTACGTTCAATAATCCCAGGGGCTTTCACTTTGACACGTCTTCGCTCGTGATCGCTTAGAGCCCTCTTCCATCAATAGGTACTCCCAAGGCGTCGACCACAACGCCTCCTAGCATATTCCTTTCCCAGCAATGGACAACCACAATAAGCCGGAGCGCTGACAAGATCTCCTTCTTTAATAGCAGTATCACTACCAAAGACAACAATCCTACATTCGCATTCTCAAAGAATCAAGGCTATTCTTTCACACCCGCTGGCAAATACAACCATTTCCCCACATGAACCTCGTTCAACCCATTAAACACCGTGCAATCCCATCTCAACAGAGACCACTTCGACCAATCTCATCCACTTGGAAAATTCGTGTAAAAGTTGCTAATTCATACTTTTCTAATATGAGTCTTTAGTTTCACACTCTCGAAGAGAATCATGATTCTATTTCTTTTGGCTATATATAAAGGGGAAACCACTTCAATTTGCAATCACGTATGTGCACTGAGTTACTTACGTTACGTCTTCCGCAGGTATGCTACAACAAAAGAGAAAACACTTTTTCTCTTTTTCTACGATCATTCCTGATTTCGTTTTTTTCTACTTGGGCTGTACGACATGAGTTTCTGTATCCCGTCAACCCCCGCTGAAGCACAGGAAAAATGTTGACCACGATTTCGAACTAGTATCAAGGCTGCACCGTTTGAAGCTCTCTACGGCCGAAAATGTAGATCGTCTATTTGTTGGGTTGAGGTTGGAGACGCTCAGCTCACTGGTATGGAAATTGTTCATGAAACAACTGAGAAGATCATTCAGATCAAAAAGAGAATTCAAGCTGCCCGAGATAGTCAAAGAGCTATGCCTATAGGAGGTTGTAAGCCATTAGAATTTTTAAGGATGAAGACAAGGTCCTGTAGAAATGTCACCATGAAAGGGTGATACGTTTCGACAAACGGGGGAAGCTGAACCCTCGTTACATAGGACCTTTCAGGATTATTGCTAAAGTGGGAATGCGATGTTATCCGACTGACATCCTAGAGCAGTTTAAGCCGAAGTTCATAATACTTTCAATTCTAATTTGAAGAAGTGTTTCGTAGATGAACCCCTAGCTATTCCGTTGGATGAGATCCAAATTGATGACAAGCTCCATTTCATTGAAGAACCAGTTGAAATTATGGATCGAGAAGTTAAACGGCTGAAGTAAAGCCGCATTCCAATCATGAAGGTCCGATGGAATTCGAGACGAGGGCCCGAGTTTACTTGGGAGCGTGAGGACCAAATGAAGAAAAAGTACCCTCATCTTTTCGTTAACCCCTCATCCAAGTCTTAAGCTTTAAGGACAAAGCTTCCTTAACGGGGGAAGAATGTCACACCCCGAGAATTTCCGGTCAATATTTTAAACTTCCACGACAATTATTTTTGACTTTTATACGTTACGTTTGAATCTGGTGGTTTACCGGGAAGTAAACACGCGTAAATCTAAAAAACGTCATCGGACGCGTTCCGGCATCGTATATTCATTAGTTTAGATATTATATGAGTTGTTTTATCTTTTCTAAGTGTTTCGTAGTTTACGATCACTCCCGATATTTATTTTTACGCTTTACTGTTTAAATTACGTTTTTCGCGTTTTTGACCTAACGGAACCTCTGAAACTCGAAATATTTTCGTGTAAACTTTAATTATCGTCCATCTCGTATTCTAAAGTCAAAAATTTCATTCACCCTCTTCTCTTGTTATACTTTGGACTAGACCCACACCAAATACACCATGAGCTTTGAAATTAATTAAATGGCATCTTTTCTTGAACTTCCCATGCATGTGTGTGAAAGTGACACATGAGGGAGTCAATTTCATGCATAAGTATCACCATTTGACCAAAACATGTGACCTTTTATTGGACTCATGCAACCTTGACTTGAAATTCAAATCTAAGACCAAGTATAATGCACCAAGACTCAAAAAAATAAACCATGTGGTCCTTGTGGTGGTGGTTCGGCCGAGCAAACAAACACACACACCTTTGGTGCGTGTTGGTCACTTAATTTAATAAACCATGAAACCCTAAACCCTACTTCATGTCCTATAAATACCTTGTGATAGAACTTAGGATTTTCCTTCATTTCATAGCCTCAAAAATTGTTTTCTCTCCCTCTTTTGTTCTCCTTGCGCACGACACACACTAACACACACACAATCCATACTTTTGATTTCTACCAAGATTCAGACATCCCATACTTCATTTTATCAAGATCCAATGTTATTCCAAGAAGGTTTTCTTTTGATTCCAAGTATTTTCAAGATCTACAAATTAGGGTTTGGTTATTATTTAGGTGTTTTTTCAAGATCTATTGATTGTGGGTATAGATCTTGTGTTATTACTTCTTGTTCTTCATTCTTGTAAGTATCTTGAATCTTTCTTTGTGGTTTTTCCTATATTCTTTCTTATATGTTCAAGATCCATACATCCATATGTTGTGTTTCAATTTTTGAAATATTTTAAAGACAAGATTTCATAAATAATGATACTACTTTATTTTACTAGTTAAATATTATGTTCTTGGTGAGATGAGAGTTGATGAGTGTTGCAACAATAGAAATGAAGGGATTAGGTTAGATTTAGGTGTGGTTTTGTTGTGGATTAGTTGTGAATGGAGATTAGGCTAGATTAGGCACTATTGTGAAGTTTGGGTGGATTTTGGTTGCGTTTTTGACAAAAAGTGCTTGCTGTCCCAAATTTGTTTTGAGGTTTTGGTCGACCTAAAAATGTTTTCATTAGGCGTAAAAGTAGTTTTTGAAGAGCTCGTTTCGAATAGATAGTTTTTCATATATCACACTTTAAAAACGGATTTAAAACGACCAAGTTATGGCCAAATGAAACTTGAAACATTTTTCGGCAAAACCAAATGAATAGTTGCTGATGTGAATAGTAAAACGGGTTTTCGGACACTTTCGGACATTTTTGGACTTTCTAAACACTAGCGAAACATATAGTAACACATACCTATTGATTAGTATCATTTAAAGACGTCGTTAACATATTTTAGGAAAAGCGAGAAAGTTACTAAAAATAGTAAGTTTGGTAAAAATTTAGCGAAACGGACATAGAAGTTAAGCGATTAAGGCTAGTTAGTGCGTTTTGAATTATGGAAACTTAACAAATGTAGGGGACGGTATTAACGTCCCGAAACTAAAAACTTTCCTAAAATAGAAACTTTCTAAAAATAGTAATTTTTGGTTAAACGCCGAAACTTAACGAAAAACTATATGATTTTATTTCGTCATGATTTGATAATCAAACTAAAGCAAACACACATGGATGTATTTTGGTGATGAACATATTGTGCAATTCTTGGCATACTTTCCGTGTTTCTGAGACGCGTTATTATTCTAGGTCGCGGCTAGATTTCTATATCACTTTTTACTTGCGTTATTATCATTTGCCATTTAGCTAAGGTTGATTTCATAGCCCTTTTTACCTACTTTAACTTTACTATTTGGGGTGAGAAAACCATTGCATGTTTTCAACTATGAACACAATTGCTTTATGCGATTCCTTTTTCTGATTACGAGTTTGCCTAAGTAGCGAATATACCACTAATGCCCGGAATTATCATGAAACCATACAATATGCTTAACCGAAACCGTCTACAGTTTAAGTGAGCACGATGTTGTAAATAGATCAATTGGGGAGTAAATAACCTATCCGGAGGTCCCAGAACAAACGGATAATACAGTCGGAATGACAATAGGTGATCTTTTGACAGATACCTTTGGGCTTGGAATACTATTTGGCATAAAAAATGCTTCCTTTTAAATTGAGCTTCGGTGTCATGAGCTTAGTGCAACAGAAAATACATTTTTTTTATGTGAAGTTATATCTGTTATAATTGTCACGTGCATACTGTGAACTTGTGGTCCACTTTTAATATTAAATTCAAACCTATGAATTCACTTAACTTTAAATGTGACCGTTTAAAGCATGTTTTTCTCAGGTGCTTAGTTGTGGATGTCTTTGCTTGCTATTTGGTGTCGCTATGCATTGGGCCGATTTTCAAGAAACACTATTATCTACTGTTTAAACATCGTTGTCAATTTCTAAAACTTTTATTCGCTTTCGCATATTATCTCTAAACTTATGTCAAACTTTAACTATTTTAATTAATGCAACGATGTTGGATTTTCAAATGTACCCTTAGAGGTCGTTCTTTGTATCTTGTGTGATGTATATTATGACGTCACGCCCCCGGACACGTGTTTCCGACTATGCCCCGTTTGGGGGTGTGACAGACACTAGAACTTAAATTAAGAAAACCATTTATTATTTGTTGTTTAGCCGCAATCCATAATTTCATTGCATCACGTTTTAGAGTAGTGCAACTTACATGATTGTATTTTGGCTGCATATGGTTTTGAAACACCCTTGTCATTTGATCGTTGTCAAAGTGATTGAATTGTAAGCCTTGTTAAATCACCAAACCCATGAATTGTTCACGAAGAACATCCAGATTGTACACAAAAACACTCCCATCTCGAGACATAGACGATTGCCCCGCTTCTGGAACCGTCTTGAGTGCCTCACAATGCGGATGCGAGATATGATTCTTCAACGTCGAGTTGGAATTTTGTGAAAAGAAATGAAAGCAATGCTTACATTGAGCTTTGGTCGTGTTGTCCGACATCTTGCAAAGGTTGTAGTCTTTCCAAATTTGGGGGTTTCGGGTGGTTGGTAAAATTTAAAGAATCGTCGCTGCACTTGTAGAACCAACAACGGTGGTAGTTGAACCGGATTGAGTTGCCATTACTTATTGAAAGAAATTTGGTTTTGCTTTGGAGAGTTTTTTTTTTGCTTAAGATTGTGAGTTGTGTAAGTTGTGATTGAATAACCAACACAACCCTTCTATTTATAGTTAAATAAAAGAGAAAAATAACAAACACTACACCCAAAAAGTCAGAAAAACGCTCCTCCACGGGTCCCCCCACGTTAGAAAAGCAAGATTCGAAATTTGAAAAAAAAGTACCGGAACCGGTTCCAAACCGGTTAACCGAAACCGGTTTGAAAAACCGGTCCACGAACCGGTCGAAACAAGAAAACCTTGAACCGGTCCCAAACCGTCGGTTTGGCCAAGAACCGGACCGGTTCTGGTCAAAACCGGGTTTGACCGGTTCGGTTTTTGATTTCTGGACCGGTTCGGTTCCCCAAACCGTTTTTTTTTTTGCATCTCTAGGTTTAGGTTAAACCAATTTGAATTCAGTTTGGTTCGATTTTCGATTATACCCAAAAATAAAAATTAACTAAAGTAGCTGAACCGAATAAACGGAACAACCCAATAACCGAACCGATGAACACCCCCTACTTAAATGGAGCAAAACTCACAACAAGTCTTGGGCCAACGTAACGTAATACATATAATTTATACGTATTAAGTTACGTTGGCCCAAGACTTGTTGTGAGTTTTGCTCCATTTAAGTAGGGGGTGTTCATCGGTTCGGTTATTGGGTTGTTAAGTTTATTCGGCTCACTTACTTCAGTTAATTTTTCTTTTTGGGTATAATTGAAAATCGAACCAAACTGAATTCAAATTGGTTTAACCTAAACCAAATAACCGAAAACCAAAAACGAATAACTCGAATTACATAAATTTAATTATTTATTCATTTATTTATATATATTTTTAGCAAAAAAATATGTCAAGCTTAAAAAAAATCTATATTTATACTTGGAAAGAGTTTTGATATATTTTTTTATATAAATTTTATATATTTATATGAATTTGATTTTCGGTTTAGATTGTCAAAACCATAACCGAACCAAGAACCAAATATTTAATTTGATTCGGTTTGGTTTTGGCAAATTCAGTTCGGTTACAAATTCGGTTCGATTATTTTCGGTTCCATTCGGTTTTGTTTTCAGTTTATTTGGGTATTTCCCAAACAATGAACACCCCTAGGGTTTTTATGTATTCGTCTATAAATTTTGAATCAATGAATTATAACACCTACGCGGGGATCACCGAAACTACAACAACAACAACAACAACAACGATACTCAATCCCGCTTGGGCAGGGTATAGGGGAGGTGAAATGTAGACAAATCATACCTCTATCCTTGAGAAAATCCACAGGTAAGAAGACTGCTTCCGGGTCGACCTCCGACCAAGAGAAAAGAAAGAGAGAGTGAAAGAATGCCATATTTTTTGTTTTAAATTTTTTTACTTTTTATTTTTTTATTATTATTGTTATTAGAATTTATTTATTTTCGAAAGCATGATAATGTAAGGAAACAATGAAGGAGAAGATACTTAAGCAAGATACAAAGGGCAAGCAAAGACACATGTCAAGCTAGACGAAACAAAATCAAACAACGTAAAGCACAAAAAGCACAAAACATGCATATGAACACGAAAGCAGGCAAACACGAACATCAGACATGCGAAAAAAATGAGAAGGCATACAAGAGCAATAGAGAAAAAAAGCACATAGAGAAACAAAGTAAATTAATAATCACTAAAGCGGAGCAAAATAGCTTAAAAAGACCTAGAAGCCCTACCAAAAGAAAGCAGCAGCATAGGGGCATGACATAAAGGCAAACCACGAAAGCACACAAGGAACCAAACAAGCAAAAGATAGGAAAGCAAGGAACACAATAAGGCAAAAAAAGACAAGGAAAACAAAAGGCATACCAAAGAAAGCATAAAAAAACAAGGCAAAGGAAAGGAGAAAATGACCTAAGGGGGCAACAAAGAATGAAAACACATAAAGCAAAGGTAAACACGGTCTAAAGCGAACACCAACGCAAAAAGAACCACGAGGAAAACTACAACGCGCCTAGAAAAGCAAAAGGAGGAACAACAAACCAATCCCTCTAAACCCACCATCTAACCCCCTAATCTAATTCTCACCCACCACACTAACCTATCAAAACTAAAAAGGCAAAAGGTCCAAACATGCAAAAGACACAAGGAAAGCAAAGCACCGCAAGCATAAAAGATAAACATAACAAAACTAATTGAAAAAAGGGGAGCAGATGATGCAAAACAAACGGAAAAACAAAGACACAGCAAGGCAAGGATATACGACAGGCACACAAGAACACGAGAAGCAAAAAACATCTCTATGGCTACACCTAACCCCTTAATCTAATTCTAGCCCTTCACTCGTTCCTATCAGAGTCTACCCTAATCCACCTCCAAAAACACATGTGACTAAAACTCATAAAGGGCGGGTATAATGATAGGCACATCATCACCGTCAACTCAGCGTAGCATTACCTTTTCACTCCATCACTACAACTTGGTGTAATAAACAACCAACTTCACCACCCAAACATACTTCACTTACACACAAATATACTCACAATACACTCATACACACATAAAAATAAAGAAAAAGAACTTGGCCGGTCTGACTACTGTTTTTTTCGCCCTAAAACGCGTCGTGTGGCTTGTGTGTTTTAGTGAAGATGCTTTATTGGTGGGGAAAAGGTGCGTCTAAACAACGCTATTACACTCAACCTAAACACTAACCAGTCGCTAAAAAATTAAAAAAAAAGTTGATATTTTTCCATTGTTTGCTATGATACTTATTCGTTTCTACAGGAGCATTTTTGTCTTCCTATCTGTTAAAATGATAAGCAAGTCATGGACAAATCTAAAGTCAAACTGTGAATAAGTAAAAAGGTAAAAGGTAAGAATTATTTTACTTTACGAAATATCTTATTTTGTAGTTGTAAAACTTACTGGACTTGGAGTAAAGAAACTGGAAGTTGAGGGACTAAATGTGATAAGAACTAAAAGAAGGAAGCAGCTAGGGTTGTTGGCCTATATATACATCATGTTCTCATTAGTTTAGTTTTTAGGTTTTAGTATTTTGTGTTTATTTTATGTATAACTCTCTCGTTTGTGAGTAGAGTTATAACTTGTTCATTGTTTACTTTGTTTTATAATTCGTATATGAACTCAAAACCAACTATCACATTTGAAGTGATAGTTTGATGTAGTAATAAAAAATAAGTGGGGAGGTTGGTTGTATGAATAACTAAGTTGTTATTCTTGATTATTGATCTTTGCTAAGTTTTTCTACATGGTATCAGAGTCATGTTGGCTTTGATACAAAGATTGTTATTTTTTTAATCTTTCTCAAAATTAAGGTTTCAAATTTTTTTAAGGTTTTTGTGTTTTGAGTTCAGATTTGAGTTGATCGTGTTGTTAATTCACTGATTCGTGGTTGAATTAGTTAAATTGGTGATTTATGGGTGATTCCGTAGTTATCCGATTTTTAGGGTTCTAAAAAATGGGGCTTTTGGTATTTAACAATCGATTGGGTATCCACAACTGTTGATTGTTTGTTATTAATTCAAAATTTTGGTAGATCTTGATTTTTAGGGTTTTATTGTATCAAAATCCTAATTTATTTCTTTTTTATACTTTTAGAATAGGTCTCAAAAGACTTATTGTTTGGTGTTGATTTTCTCTTTCTAACTTCTTCTCATTGTTTTTCAAGTTAATTTTCTGATGTGCACTTGGGTGATTAATTGTTTGAGACATTTTGTCTCTTGGATTGGAAGCTTTTGCGTGCTTTGTAACACCACTCTCACACTCTTTTAGGGTTTTTTAGTGTTTTAGAATCGGTGGAAGGGTTAGGGTAAGAGGATTTTGTGATTAGTGTAATTGGAGTTGTTGATTGCTGGTTAATTGTGATTGAAGGTGTTTGGTAGTTAATTGCCCAGTTTTAGTTATTGTTTGGTTTCATGTGTATACACCCTATACTTTGGGTTGGATCTTGACCTACTTCTTTAAGAAGTAAGGAATCCTGGTCCTTATTGCTCAAAGTTGGTATGTGCCTTGTACCACATTCTTTCTCGGACTACCTAATACCATCTAGTAGTTCTATGCTTTTCTTCTGCTATCTTTGTTTGTTTTTGTTTGACTTTTTCAATATGGTTGAAGGGGATAAACCACCCAAGAAAACTGAAATAGGTTCAGGTTCTGAGGCGGGTGATATGGATCAGTATGATTCATTGCTCTTGCATAGTAATGATACTAGTGGTGTACCTTTGATTAGTTTAAAACTTAAGGGTACTAAAATTATAAAGTTTGGAAAGCTGTTATAACTATTGCAATTCATACTAAAAATAAGCTTGGATTTATAAATGGAAAAGTAAAAAAGGCCTGATGAGGCTGGTTTTTATCAAAAACAATGGGATAGGTGTAACTCCGTAGCTCGTAATTAGATTATTGGTTGTGTTTTTCAAGATGTGTTTATGGGTTAAGTGTTCTATGGTAATCCGCTATTTCTAATCTATTCGTAACCTTGATCAAGTATAATGCATAATTCTAGAGAGAGAAAGATATATGTAGAGGGAGAAAGAAAGTAGAGAGAGGTAGGAGAGTTTGGAAGGAATCCTTAGTGAAATTATAAAAACCAACACCCTCCTAAAATACTAGGAGGGTTCTATATATAGTTGCCTAAGCCATGGTGGCATTTAGGGCTTTCTACTTGGGTCGGGCTTGGCTTGGATTGAGGTTTTGGCCCCAAACATAGATAATATTATATTAAAGTCCAAGCCTGTCATTTCGACTAGTCTATTTCCTACATTATAAATTCCCTATCACGTATTGACTGACACTTACATTAATGACTGTTACATTATATGTTTGACTTTGATAATTATAAGGCTAACAATCTCTCTAATTTGAGCGGTTATTAAAATAATTATAATCTTGAACTTTCTTGATCTTGTGTCTTGGTCTTGGACTTTGTTATAGTAGACTTTTGTTCCTTCAAGCTCTGATACCGCTTGTTATCCGCTATTACTAATCCATTTCACAACTAAAGATCAAATACTATGCTTATTTTAGAGAGAGAAGTAGAGATTTAGAGAGAGAAAGAAAGTAGAGAGAGGAAAGAGAGTCTGGAATGAATTCTCTTATGAATAATGAAAACCAACACCCTCCTAGCGTACTAGGAGGGTTCTATATATAGTTGCGTAAGCCATGGTGGCATTTAGGGCTTTCTACTTGGGCCGAGCTTGGCTTGGATTAGGCTTTTGGCCCCATACATAGACAATAATATATTAAATTTCATGCCCGTCATCCCGACTAGTCTATTTCCTATATTACAAAGTCCTTATCACATATTGACCGACACTTACATTAAATGATTGTGACATTATATGTTTGACTTTGATAATTCTAAGGCTAACATCTCTAAAAATGCTAAGGTTGTGTTGGATGAATTAGAAGAGACATATAGTAAACAGAATGCATCTGTCATTTTTAATATGCATTTTAAGATACACTCTTTGTCCCAATCTAGCTCACCTTCGTCAGAGTATTATCACAAGTTTAATGTATTATGGAGGCAGTATGACTCCCTTGTCAATCTGCCTGACTGCACTTGTGAGAAATCTCATAAGTTTAATTCGATAGGAATCGAATTAATGAACTTTTTATATTTTTCAAAAATATAGCAAAATAACTTCCAATGGAAGGATCTTCAAAACTCTACTTCGACGAATACTCTTCAATAATCGTTCACGAATTCCCCGGCAACGGCGCCAAAATTTGGTGTAGTCAAATTTATATACGTATTATATTATTAATCTCGTAAGAATTCTTTCCAAAATACTTCTCAACCAAGAGAAATATAAGGTAAAAATCTCACAAAAGAAAACACAATTCGTATATTTTTATCCGGGAAGTACTTTTCCTCGGGTCGTGTCCCAACGAAATCGTGAATTGAGAATTTAGGAATAATTCGGATTCGAGTTTAGAATAGTAAAGGATTTTTGATTTGTTGATTACACTACAAAATATAATAGCATGAATTGAAAAACAATTGACTAGCACGAAATTTAAATGCACAAAACGATAAAACGCGAGCTAAAATTGGAATTTAAAATCTAAAGCACGACTTCTAACAAAGTTTATACCTAAAAATCACAAATTTAAAATGAAAATTTTAGGAAAAAGAATTAGAATTTTTTATGTATTTTTGAATTTTTTATGATTTTCTAAAGATTTAATGATTTATCAAAAATAACTTTTTCTAAAATTTAACACTAAAATTTTTCTTTTATTTTTCAAAAATACTAGATTTAAAATGAAAATTAATGCAAAAAGAATCAAAAATTTTCAACTGTTTTTCTATTTTTAGGAGGTCTTAAGTTGACGATAAGATTATTATTCATGATGTTTTAGTTGTGCCAGGCTACCAGGTTAGCTTGTTATCTATGCACAAACCAAGTAAAGATAATAAAATTTAGGTCATTTTGATGACAGTGTTTATGTTATTCAAGATTCTATTCTAAAGACCCAAGTGGAGACTGGTAATGAGAGTAATGGGCTATATTTTCTTAATATAGGTAAAAAAATTATTGAATAATAATATTCATATTTGTTGTTTATCTAAGTGCATATGGCATAACAGAACTGGTCATCCCTCTGACCAAGTTTTAAACATTTTAAAACACAAACTGAATTTACAAATTAGGTAAGATAATATGTGTGAAGTTTGTCATAAGGCTAAATAAATTGGGGATCCTATTCTCATATTAGTCAACTCAAACGATAACTTCGCAAAGTTAGTTTACTTAGATGTATGGGGTCTTATAGAGTTCAAGCAAAGAATGTTATAAGTATTTTTTTTTAATTGTTGTTGATGATACGACTCCTCCCAAAACCCTTTGGCGACAAAAAAACCCTATCTATTCTGTAATCGATCCCTGCTGCAATACTCACTCCTAATCCTTGTAACGTTATTATTTTTTCACTTAATCCCGCTCTAACAATACTTTATTCGGATTTAGGGTTTTTTGTAGCTTGGGTATCATTTTTTTATTAGGGTTTTTTGATCGCTTTTTGGTTTTGCTCGTATTAATTGATCGATTGATGAAGTGTCATTTTATACACTTTTTCGGGGTCATTTAAGCATCACGTCTCTCAAATCTCTCTGCACATCTACTCCGTTCCTCTCCCCATCGATAATAAGCTATCTCTCTAAACTATATTGTATGTGATACCTTGTGGATAGTTGAATTATTGATCATTCTATGAGTACTTATCGCCGTGGCCCTCCCCCCCTACGCCCTGCGTGCCAATACATAGCATTGCTATAGTCTCTGTTGAGCGATCAGTCAGAGATTTGTAGGACACGATATGAAAAATAGAGCCTCACAAAGGGTAGAGCCTTCACTCGATACGTTCTTACTATCACCATTGACTAGAGCTACTCGTCCTCCCCATACAATGAAAGTACAATAACCATATGTACCTCCAAAACACCGCTGTGCTCTGTAGTAGATGACGGTCGACTGACCGAGAGAGACGACGACTTGAAGGTCAGGCTGGTTCAAGTGGATCGTTGACGCACGGAGGTTTCGCTTTCTGCAGCAGAAGCTCAGAGACACGGGAGATAGATGTACAGTTTATGCGCGTTTCTCTTTCTATTAGATACGAAGTCTAAATCATTACTGAGACGCCAATTCTCCTCCCGTACCTCTTGAAATCATCTTACGCCGTCCGCAAAATAGATGGACTGTAGTTTAATCGCTACGGCTCCCGACCTCCATCACTAACTTAACAAAACCATGTCACTAATTTTATAATAAATGTCAAAAGTGAATTAATATATTAAAAGCTACTCGACAGCTCCTCAAGTACGATTTCAGTTCGAACACACTCACCCTTCCCCCCAAGTATTCATACCCTCTCGCCCACGCTTACTTCCCAACATCCCCCTCTCTCCCTCTTCTCCTCCCCCTGGTCCCTGCGTTCGTGTCCTCGTCAACACGTTCCTCGGGCAGACGATGCCTCAATCTCTAGATGACGGTCCTTCCCCTACCCTTTCGACACGCACACACCCTGCCTCCCAGCACCCCACACACCACACCCTTATGGGTATACTTTATAGGGTGATCAAAATACTCTGTTTGTAACAGCCTCGCGGCATGATTTATCAAGTGAAGTTAGTTATCCCTTTTAGTTCACTATAATATGTTTTATATGTTTTGTGATAGATTCTTTTTCTTCTTCTTTATTTTCCATGCAGGTCAGACTCATAATCTAGTATTTACTTATGATTTGCATGAAACTTAGTTGTGTATATGCCTTTTTAAAGTTGCTTCTTGCGTTGGAATTTTGTGCGTTTGTTAGGCTTTAGGAAAACTAGCCATAAGATATAAAATTGGCATATAGACGTTAGGGTAACGCGAGTGTGTAGAAAAGATACCATCGGTAACAGTCTTCATACTACCTTACCCCTAATATGGTTGATCCCTTTTAGGTATTTTAATTGCGTGTAATATACTTTTAGGGGCCTTGTAATAGTCTTCATACTACCTTACTTTTGCGTTTCCTTAACGGAATATTACGTAGACGGCGGGTTCGTGTAATTCGTTCATGACATAGAAAATACCTACACAGATCATCACAAGTGTGACAAAGCAACAGTATTAGGAGAAGCAAACTAAGGAGTAATGCATGATTAAGTAAATACGTTTGTTTATCATATAAGTTATCACAAAGTAGTTTAGATATTGATTATTTTAATTAGTTAAAAACAAACCAACCTCTAAAAACCATGATTTTACCTTCTTTAATAAAATAAAAAATAAAAAAGAATCTTCTCTTAACCCCGTAGACCTCTGTTAGATTCTATTCGAGCCTTCCTAACCCATTCCCCTAGAGAACGATAACAACCCCCGAGTCTTGCCTATACTATACTACAATGGTTAGGTACACTGACTAGGGGATTGTAAAACTTATTGTGAAGTCCTTACAAGACCCCACATCAAGTTTTTGGCGCCATTGTTAGGGAATAGTTAGGTTTCGATCATTGTTTAACTTAGGTATACTCGCTTAAATCCTTTCAAGTGAGATTTTATTTTCAGTAAATTAGCTTTCTCGTAGTCTATCTTTTCTTCGTACCCTTTGTTCATAATCCATTTTCGTTGACCTCCATGGAAAACGAAAATCCTATCCGTACTCCTGGAGATTACTCCAAACCTAGCCACGAGGGCTATCGAAACACATTGAGCTCCCCGTAGGGAACAATGTGGTGCCTCTACGATCCGACACCATCCTGTTGGTGCAAAATGGATGCTCTTTCCACGGACTTAGGTCCGAAGACCCGATCCAACATCTTAAGGACTTTCTTAGAATTGTAGATTCCATTGACCTTAATGGTGATACAAGAAATACTACTCGTTTGCGTCTATTCCACTTTTCTCTTCGTGACCAAGATATCAATTGGCTTGATCATCTACCCGCAGGATCCATCTTGACTTGGGATGATCTCACCACTTGTTTCCTTGCATAGTTTTTCCTACCGGAAAGAACTGCTGAACTTCGAAATGATATCTTGATGTTCCAACAACGTCAAAATGAATCTCTTTACGACGCATGGACTCGTTTCAAGGACTTACTCCTAAAAGTCCTTCACCATGGTCTTGATCTATGGCTTCAAGTTCAAATCTTTTACGATCATGTCGACTACACCACCCAAATGGCAATTGACTATGCAGCATGCGAGAGACTTAGAAAATTAAGGCCATAAGTAGCATTGAACCATTGAGGATTTAGCCCAATACGAAGAAGAAGGATGGAACGACCCCATCTTCCTAGAATAAGGAAGCCTAAAATACAAAAATGCCAACATAGAACAATTATTGGGGGCTATGGAATGCCAAGTTGATATGCTCATGAAGGACGCAATCTCGCTAATAGGGAAGAGTGGAGACCTATGTGGGCTGACAAGGAATACAATGCGTCAACTACCACTAGAGCCATCACATCATGAAGAATTTGAAGGTCTCATAACAAATTTCATACTTTACCAAGAAGAAAAAGTTCACCAACTTGAAGAATACATGTGCGTTATAGGAAGTGATTTCATGCAACTCTCTTCGGAAGTTGTTGAGAAATTAAAGAAAGAAATAAGGGTTGAAAAGGATAAATTCACGAAGATCAAAAAAATCACGAGGTACCCCTACACTGAGGATCTCGAGCCCCTTAATGGTCATAAATTCTCGGAAGCTCTCACAGAAAAGGCATCTTTCCATACACCTAAACTTGTCTCACCAACGTCACTCTGTGTCAAATACGTCCGCACAATCTTCCCCAGTCCACCTCTTGTAAGGGAAAGTACCTTTGGCTTTAAGCCTGGTACAAAGAATAACCGAAACGTCAAGTCCCGACATGCTGCGGAAAATTCAAGCCTAAAAAGTTCCCCACAAGTCCTTACATCATTTAAGGAATGCACCATGCCCATGACTTATCCGAAAGAAGTAGAAGAGACTATAGGAATCCTGATGGAGGTAGAACCTTTGGACCACATGAAACTAGAGGATTTAGGCATGAATACTTGTATGCATGGCCTATTTCTAAATTCTAGGGAAATTCCTAGTGTTGATAAACCGGAGCCTCAACCTTTACCCAGTTTTTCACCCTTAAATGTAAATCTAGGAGACAAAATAGGCCCCGAACCACCCATGTCCAGATAGTTTTAGGATGAAGGAAGTAGATCATTTGACCAATCATACACCGCCTTCACCTCACGTGGCATCTTTTCACCCTAAGGATACATATTGCTATTATCACCCATGCATTGATGATCATAAGAAACATTATGGATTTAAACCAGGATTATTAAGACAAAGTGGATCTCTAGGTGTTGATTTTTCGAATATGGAGATGATAGAAAATGAATTAGAATTAGAATATATGGAAGTTTATTTTCAAGGAAGAGGACTTAATTCACCCCTTAGGCCAAAAGAAGTAGATAAGGTTAGGATTAAAGAAACACACCATTTGGAGCATATAATTCAGCAACCAATTTTTCAGCATGTAACCCCTTCTCACAACAATGGTGTGTTGTTACTATCACCCGCACTTTAACTCAAGTGTACTCCCCTTTATCTGTTAAATGAGGATAGAGTCAGGCTCGTAACTAGAACAAAAACAAGCGCTTCTTGGGAGGCAACCCAATTATTTTAAAATTAATGCAGTTTAGGAGTGTCTTGTGTATTTTAATTCCTTTTCATTTGTTTCTATATGTTTGAATTATGTGATCATGCTTTATTTTGTTTTTAACTTCGTCCTAATTTCAATCAAAGGTATTTTGCATCAAATAAGTGTAAGGGAAAATATCCGGTTTATAAGAACCAATTTAAACATATAAAATAAATTGTTTAGATTAATTCGCGTCAGTTTCGAGTCATATGATTGTAATGATTAATCTCAGGTTTTATGCAGTATTTTATGCAAGAAATAACTAATAGAATTGCGTGCAGGAAATTTTTCAAGAAAAAACGAAAGTGAAATTTTCACAGTGTGTGGAGACGGCATCAGGATTTGCTCCTGACGGCGTCGCGCCTCCAGACCTGTGAAAATTTGAAAATTTTCTATTATTTTTGAAAAATAATTTGTACAACATCCAAATTTTGTAATTTTCTTATAAACCTGCAGATACCTATGATTGCATCATCGCTTTCATCATATCTTTACTGCTTTCATAGAGTCAACCATAAAAGTTTCGTTGTATATATCGTTATACCGTAGATTTTACGCTCGGTGTGTACAGTTTCCTTTTTCTTTCTCCCTTGTAGCCGTTACCCGAATTCGCACAAGTGTGTCCACACCCCCTAAACTGACTTGACGAGGAATCCATTCTCGCGAACAAACACAACGTCTTTGATTTACAGGTTATATTTGATGAGAAGAAGCTTGGAAGTTCCAAGGAAGTTTCCAGATGACGATTCTTGGAGGACGATTTAACCAGTTATCACATGTTTCTTCTCTATTATTGAGCAAACCATGGGAGTACTAGTTTCTTTTACTTGTTTTCTTTTCCTTTTATTCGTTTTACGGGTACTTTTAAAAACATTGAGGATAATGTGCAACTTAAGTATAGGGGAAAATAAGCCTTTGTAAACTATACATCATTAGACATATGCTTAGTCCAATACAAAAATATATAATATAAAACCAAAATAGCATACCTAACATAACCCCCAAAAAACCCACCCAAAATTACCCACCTTCCCCATCTATACATTAACCTTCCCACATCACCCAAACAATCAATCACCTCACACCACCCCCCAACCCCACCCACCATACCTTAATCCCTCCACACTCTCAAACACCTTCAAATCTTACCACCCCAAAAATACCCCCCCCACTCACACAATCCCTCACAAACTAATCAATATAACCCAATCCACACGACGCACGCCCAGACATACCGTCTACTCTATAATGATTCACCGCTCCCTCACCCTCCTCAACTCACATACAGCACTACACTAGTATGAAAAACTATAGTAGACAGATCTCACATCGCTACACCCTTAACCCAAAACCACCATTGTACACCCCCCCCCTCCCCACCCTACTTTACTATACAACTGTCTAAAACTGTCCCAATACCCATCATCAAATATCCATCCCCCACTCTTCTCCACTACCCTCCACCACTCCTCCTTCAACATACCCAAAACCTTCTTCCACTTCATCCACACCAATAAACTCCATATAGACAAGTTACAACAATACCATACACCAAACCATCACAACAAGCAATCACAAAAACTATCCCCTCCTCCCACTATCCCCCATCTCCCAAACAAAAAAAGAACTCATCCACCAAAACATTAACCCAGCACCCCCCTCAAACCATCCTACACAACGCTCTCTCAAACCCTCACACAATCACCCCCACAACCACCAATACATAACATTCTATACTACCCAACAACAAACCCCCCCCTAACCAACAAATCTACCTAAATACCTCCCACACACCATACACACCATAAACTATTCAACTTCAATCATTACTACAACAAACATCCTCCACCACATTTCCCCTCATACCTACCAAACAACCCCTCCCCATCTCTATCAACCCTAACCCATAACAATAATCACCCCCCTGCCCCATTTCCCCCACCCCTACTTTACCCACTAACACAATACACACACACCTACCCCACACCCCACACACTATACTATTATAACACAAACATAAACCATAATAAATTTGAATATAATACACCCACACAAAACTAAATAATAAAAAAATATATATAAGTATCTATGTTGTATAGTTTGTATATAATTTGAGTCCATTTCTTTCGGACCCCATTCCGCAACCCCCCGCATTCACAGTGTGCTAATCAAATAAATAATTAGCTAAACTCCCTTTAACCACCAACAATCCCTTCACCCAAACAACAACCCTTACCCCCTCCCACCCTCCCCCGCTCCCCCCCCCTCCCCCCCCCCATACCCCCACCCCCCACCCCTACATCTCCCATCTGTTTCCCGTTCTCGTATTCCAACAGTTTCTTACACTACAAAAAACCCTGAATCTCTCGCTCACTTTTCTCTGATATATGATAATGACTATGCTTGTGCTAGCGGTGGAAGTTGATCCTTAACCAAGCCTATGGTAATTTATATGCTAAGGCAGGTAATGAGTGTTATTTTCCCGTTTTCCCATAATTGTTATAATTCATTATAACTATCCTCTGACGTGAAAGATAGCAATCCAATACCACTTATGTGCAGGTGCTAGGGGATATACTTTCGTGATATAATTACGAGGTCTAGAAGGTTTGTATCGTAAAATCTACTTTTAAAGAGTAGTTAAATTGCCCACCTTAAAGATTGCTATTGTCTAGATAGGCAATAACCCCATTTTGCTTGAGACAAGCAAATCCTAAGTGTAGAGGGTATTTGTTGGAGGTGTCATGTTATACACTTTTTTGAGGTCATTTAACCCTCTAAATCATACAAATATGCCCAGATTATGTGTTTAATTGTTTGTTTTTGTATTTTTAGCACTTGGTGTTGGTTTGACAGGAATACAAGTGATGGGCTCAATTGTAAGAGAAACTAGACAAGGACCACGACTCATACACAAAAATATCTTGGAAGAAATTCCTAACAATAGCTGGAGACGGCGTCGCAAACCATAAGCGATGGCGTCAGGATTATTCAAGAGACGGCGTCAAAGATTTCTAGACGGCGTCAGAACGTAGCCGACTTAAAGAAACCTTATAAAATTCTATGAGGCGACGGCATCAGAGATATTACAAGCAGACGCCGGTCGCGCCTCTTTTTCAATATATATAATCCGTTTTTATGGGTTTTTAGTGTGTAACTTTTTTGGGAGGACAGAACCTAGTTTTAGAAGACGATTTTAGCAGCCCTTGGGCTCATTTTTAGTGTGTCAAAACCCTCTTGTAACAACCTCAACTTCATGATTTAATCAAGTGAAGTTCATTTATCCCTTATCACCTTAATATGTCTATGTGTTTTGTTATAGATTTCTTGGTTTCTTCTTCTTTATTGCCATGAAGGGTAGATCTATTAGTATTTTACTTATGATACATGAAACTCTAGTTTGTAGATACTTTTACATGTTGCTCTTGTGATGGATGTCGCTTAAGGCTTTAGAAAATGCCATATGTTATTAAATTAGCATAGACGTCTAAGAAAACGCGAGTGTGTAGAAAGGATACCGTCAGTAACAGTCTTCATACTACCTTACCCCTAATATGGTTGATCACTCTTAAGGTGTTTTAATTCATGTAATATACTCTTAGGGGGCCCTTGTAATAGTCTTTTCCATACTACCTTATTTGTGTGTTGCTTAACGGAATTCTTCACTCAGACGGTGAGGTGTGTGTAATTCGTTCCTCCAACGCTATATTGAAAATAACTTTCACCATGATGCATCAAAGCTCGCTCCGCCTCAACAACCCCCCCAACTCGCATAACAAGCGACCTCACGCGACGCACACAAAATGGGCAAACCACTATCAAAAAAGAGCCTAAAAAACCTCAATGCTAGGATAAAGCTAATACCCTGCGCCTTGGTTTTCATATAAACGCTAATAAAACAAAGTAGTTTAGATATTAATTAGTTTAATTAGTTAAAAACAAACCAACCTCTAAAAACTATGATTTTACCTGCTTTCATAAAATATAAAATACAAAAAAATCTTCTCTCAACCCCATAGACCTCTGTTAGATTCTATTCGAGTCTTCCCAACCTATTCCCCTAGAGAATGATAACAACCCTATGCATATACTATACTACAACGGTTAGGTACACTGCCTAGGGGATTGTAAAACTTCCTACGAACTCCTTACAAGACCCTACCTCATCGCCTATTATCTACTATTCTTTTCTGCTTCCCGTCCCTGTTCGACGCCCTTCCAGAGATCTCCTGTTTCACTCTAAATTTCTGTAAAAAATTTAAAGGTAGGTTCTTATTTTGTGCAATATAACATCTTCCAGACTACCCTAGATAAACTATGCCTTCACTCACTACCTAAAATACATCTTCCTCAGTATCGTTCAACATTACCAAATGCCCATCCAACTTAATAATGAGAGAATAGAGACATAATATACGCTCCCCCCCCCCCCCCCCCCTCCCCCCCCCCCAACACCCACCCCCCCGTTTATAGATGAGAGGTGAGAGATAATGTATAGAGAGCCCTCGCGCGACGCCCTGCGCCCGCTTGCGCCCCGCCCCAGCTGCGCCGCCCTCCGCCCTCGCTCCCCTCCTCCTGCACCTCCTCTCCCTCCCCTGATACTGAAGACGAACGCTCCGTTCTCGCACACGTCTACTATCTCGCGCTCGCAGCAGCGAGCATACCTCGCTCACAGAATAAGAGACAGTATAATCCGTTGTAGAAATGCTCTCAGGTGCCTTTAGACTCAATTTGTCTCTAATCAAGTATATTTTGTAGTGTTGAGCATGGTAGATTAGAGACTATTTATTGTGTAGCTAAGGTTGAGGGTACTCACAGAGATATAGCAATGTTGTACAGTAACAGTTGGAATATCTGATTTTGGCTAGGCGCATTTCTCGTTAGTCAGTAGTCACTTATCGCTCCCTAGGTTCCCCCCACTAAACCTAGTTCTCACTGGCCTAATAATTTGAATGTTGCTGAGAACCACATAGTCCACAACATAACAACAAAAAACGGAAAAAAATAGGATCCACTGCTCTCCGTGTATTAAGTGTAGTACACACGATACCACCATGTGACGTGATGTCTATGTGATATGTGTTTGAGAGTTATGTGCTCGGCTGACAACACATAGCGTCAGTGTGAACCCTGTATGATGCTTCTTTTCGGTCTACACTATTATCGTTTTCTATCTAATAGCGTCCTAAAGTGGCGGCAACCAAATCACGCGATATTGATGTAGTTGTGCCCAGATGATAGCGCTAATTATATATCGCCATAGCTCTCTAGCCACTAAGAAATGGTTTGCAAATCACCCCCCCAAAACCCCACAACCCACACCCCACCCCACCCACGCTATCCCCCCCCCCCCCTATCACACCCTACTAAACCTAAATCCCCACCAATATAAATAACTGGCCTTCTGTCCATCGAACCGGCCGCCCGCGCTCCTGCGCGCTGTAGAGATAAAGACGCGGTGCTTACCCCACCGTCTATTCGCCCTACACCATCATCGTTAGGACCACACTCCTCCCTGGCGGAAAATACTCGCGCACATGTCTATTTCACTGCGGTCACTCCCTCGTCCTTACGGGTTATCTCTTTCCAATTTACGCTCTATGGATGGCAGCTGAATGAATGCTTGAAACTGAGTCCCATGGTTTATTCGCAATCCATCGCTTTGTCTTAAAAGTGACACCCGAATGTGCATATTTATTATAGTATGAGGTGGTTTGTGTCTGGTAGATGGGTTAATTCATGGTTGTCCCGTTAACGGGCCATTTATGCAGAGGATGTTTGAGTTCCTATTTGCTTACTTAAAATGGGTATAAGACGGGATGTGAACTTGGAATCGCTTACTACTTCTGATATGTGGTTGCAATCTTGGGGCAGGTCAGGCTATGCTAGAGCAATGATTGAGCTTCGGGCTGATGTAGAGTTGAAAGATACCATTGGGTGGCTATGCCTAAACTTACTGGAGGAGGGTTTTATACGTGTACTGATCGTGTTAAATATGAGTGAAAACACCCTAGATGTGTGTGTTGTAAGGTCTTTGGTCATATTTAGGAGGAGTGTCCCAAGAATCTAGGCTTGGGTGTGGCGAAGAACTTGACGAAGCCTAGTCAGGCTCCTAGAGGTGTTTTGGTTGGTCCAAAAGTGGGATTTAAACCAGCAAAAGAGTATAGACCTGTTTCTAAAAAGCCTACTACCAACACTAGCGGTAATAAGAAAAAAAGGTGTGGAGCCTACTAAAGAGGTTAGTAATTCAAAGATGTGCTTAATTTGGTGGAAAATGATGGGGAGTTGGGTACCAATAGGGGGACTTCAAATTTGGCTAGTAACATGGCCAATTCTAGTGGCTCCTCGTTCTGGAATGTTGAAACAAGTAGTACTAGTACTACTCCTATTGTTGATAAAATTAGGAAGCTTGAAAAGCTAATTATTGATGGGAAAGTTACTCTTGTGGATGATGATGGTAAGCCTCTGAAAAAGGTTGATTATCCGGGTGATCATGATAGTGAGGATGAGGTTGAATCAGTTGATAATGATATGGCTCGTTCTATGGCTTTAGAAAGGGTTGGTTTTGGCACTAAAAGTTTGTTGGAACAATGGAAGGACTCTTATGAAAATGGTGACTATGATGAAGACCCATACGATGATGATATGTATGAAGGTCAGGATTTTCCTGACAAGATTCAAGATATATGCGATAATTTGGATATCAGAGTTCGAGGTCGTAGGAAGAAATAGTTTCTTGTTTCTTTTGTAGTCTAGTCACTTTGTGTACCTTATAATTAGGAAGTAGTTTTGCCTATGTAACGGGCAGAGTTGTGGCACTCACCCTCATCCTTTGTACTTAAATGTTTTTTGGAGTAATAAAATTTACCAGGGAAACTCTTTACCAAAAAAATGTTGTTGATGATTACACAAGAGTTGTTTGGGTTTTTCTGCTAAGGGGGAAAGATGAAGTTTTTTCTCATATCACTACATTCTTTAACTTGATAAAAAATCAGTTTAATAAAACTGTTAAGATTTTAGAAGTGATAATGGAACTGAGTTTGTGAAACATAATATGGATAAGTTTTGTAAGGAAAATGGTATTATACATCAAACAACTTGTTCATATACGCCTCAACAGAATAGTTTAGCTGAAAGAAAGCATGGGCATTTACTTAATGTATTTAGGGCACTCATGTTTCAGGTGGGATACCTTTAAACATGTGAACTGAATGTGTTTTAACTGTTGTTTACTTAATTAACAGGATACCAAGCTCTTTATTGTCTGTAAAATCACCTTATGAACTGATATATAAAACTGAACCAGATCTCTCTCAACTAAAAACATTTGTTTGTTTGTGTTTTTCTCCTGTGTTGAATAAATTTGATAAGTTTTCTTCTAGGTCTGAGAAGTTAGACTAACTTTGCAACGGAACGATAATCGAAGGACTACTTCTGTAAAAAATTCACTAACCCCGAGATAATTACTATACAGAAATAGTCATTGGGTTATTGTTATGTTGCAAAGTTGGTCCTTAATAATGACACTATACACGAATACTCCTTGGGTTATCGTTTCATTGCAGAGTTAGTCCTTAACATAAATCCTCACGCTCTGCGGCAGAGCACGGGTTAAAAACCTCGTTAGTTAATATTATTTTGTTTTTTTGTTTGTTTTCGTTATGTCACGTTAAAACATACTCGTAATAAACCATTCAAC
>BQNB010093456.1:0-26365 GCA_026074375.1 Tanacetum coccineum | reverse complement strand
GGCTAAGTGACCAGACTTTTGACACCCCACAGAGACTAGTATCGGGACTCACGGACCTTTGGTTTCAAAAACTCTTAGGCTTCTCGTATATGCATAGCTTATTTAAAAAACTTAAAATGAAATAGTCAAAGTGTTAGCATCAAAATATTGAGTCGAACAAGGAAGTTCGTTCATTAATTATATTAGGTCTCGGTCATTAATTAATTATACGTTGTAATAGGCTAGACGGGTAAACGGGCTCTTTATGTAATCTAATCGGTCACGTGTATCGGGCGAAAGCCCAAGTAATCCCAAGCCCGGCCCGTAGAAACACCAAGGCATGAAAGCCTCTTGGTTTTAACTATAAATACCCCTCTCCAAGGATGGAGAGGGTGTTGATTCATTTGTAAGATTTCATTTGTGTAATCAACCATTCTCATCTTCTCTCTTTATTTCTCTCTCTAACTTCTCTCTAAAATTCTTCATATCTTCTCATCTTATTTTTTTCTTGTGTCAATGGTGAAGTGAAAGTGATATTGGTTCCTACAATTGGTATCACGAGCCTCGGGTGGGTTTAGTGTTTTTCGTTGTGGTTTGTATGAGCTTATTGGTTAGGCTTAGTAAAATTTTTTTCTACTCCTTAAAAACCTTTTGTTGTAACTTGGTATTATTGGTTTCGTTGTGATTTTTTTTTCTTCGTTGTGGTTTTGTGAAAATTATGGGCTAAGTTAGTTTAACAGGTCATGGGCTTATCAACTTTATTTTTCCTTTGATTTATTTTTTGTTTGCTTCTTTGTGTCATTTTTTTTCATTCAAAACAGTTACTCGTTTTTATTTATTTTAATAGATAGATTATTCTTGCTGTTTTTATCTGAGGCTTATTTTCAAAATATTAGGTTTTCAAACAGATTTCAAAACGCAAAAGCTTAAACTTTCACTTACCACTTATCTTGTAGCTTGTTGTTAAGCATTTTTCGTGGCTTATTACTTGGTAAAGTAGCTTATTCTTAAAGCTTATTTTGTTGAGCTTATCTATCTTTGTGGTCCAACGGTTGAAGACAAGGAGACCAAGATCCAAAGTTTTAGGAGCAAGGACGATAGTGACAACCGATCTAGTCAAGTATTCAAGGACCTGATCTAATCATCTAATAAAGGACCCGATCTAGTCTTTCAACAAAAGGAACCGATCAACTCCTTCACTTCATGAAACCGATCTAGTAATTTTTTATGGACGTGCCGATCTAGTTTCTTCATTCAAAGCACCGAATGAGTTCACATTCTTTGAGTACCGATCTAGTTTTCATCTAGAGCCAATCTAGTTCAAGCATTAAAGACCCGAACTAATTCATGCCATCAACAAGAACCGATCTAGTTTTGTGCTACATGAACTGATCTAGTTGTTTTTCAAGACAACCGATCTAATCATTTTGTTGTGGAGGACTCGATCTAGTCAATCTTCTTGTTCCTAACCGAACTAGACATTTTTCAAACACAAGGAACCGAACTAAATCGATAACAAGAAAAAACTTCACGTTAAGTTTTATTTCTAGATTTTACGGTTTCGAGTTTCGGTTGACTACACGACGTATAACTAATAACATTATGTTCGTGGTTCCGTTTTGATCATTGTGGTATATTCATAATTCACCGAAGATAACTGTATCATCACGCACAAGTAAAAAATCACTCGTTGTTTTTTTCTATAATTTTTAGAAAAACATACACAATTGAAAAATAGAGAGAATCAGATTCATTAATTAATAAGTATTGAAAAATGGCACATTGGTATGTGTTTAATTACACATACCTTTTACCTTTAAAAACGAGATAAGATAACTAAAAACGGAC
The DNA here is from genome assembly GCA_026074375.1 of Tanacetum coccineum. Lineage (NCBI taxonomy): Eukaryota > Viridiplantae > Streptophyta > Magnoliopsida > Asterales > Asteraceae > Tanacetum > Tanacetum coccineum. The sequence goes on along the minus strand of BQNB010093456.1, from coordinate 24,538 downwards.
TTAAAATACCAAATATATGCTTGTTTTGCTAATTGTATTGTGCAGGAACGGATAACTAAGAAAAGGACGAAAAATAAAGCCAAAACGACAAAACCGGACTCGGAATGGAAAAGCAGGAAAAGACAAAGTCAAAGTCAAAGTCCAAGCCCAAGTGTAGAAATGCTCAACAATTGTCAACAAAAGCTCAAATTCTTCTACAACAACAACGATTTCAACAACAACATTTCTATTTTCACGGTTTTTCTTGATTTAGTAAAATCCCGCGAAATACTCTTGTATTTTTTCGGTTTAGTCAAGACTTGTAAAATCCCGTGAAATAGTTTTCCACAACAACAACAATCACTTTACCTGCTTAAGATCCTACAAATCATTTTTCACTTCACATTCACGGTAACATGGAAACGAAAGATACTTTATCATCGTGTTCCTAATTCGAAGAACAACAAATGCAACAAATTCACAACAAAGCAAAAGAAAGTTGCATGGTATCCTTTCGACAAACTATCATTTCACACCTCAAGCTTCTTTCATAGAATCGACATAAAAAAAGGAACTCGAACCGAGCTGGATTCAAACATGCATTATGACACTCTTTGGTCAAGAAGTAGAGATTTTCACTGGCACAATGTTCCCAAACATGGATCAACTAGAAAAGCAATTTGACAACGAAGAATTTTAAGAGATTGGATCCATGGCTGCTTTTAAAGTACTCGAGACACAGTTTCAGATGTTCATCAAGTCACGGATTTATTTGGATGATGAATATGTTGTAATGACACGCAACTATTTTCTACAATACACTCAACTCGCGATTCCAGAATTTCGTGATACACTGATGCAACACCTGGAATCTGTTAAGAAGTCAATTGATGAAAAAGCACAGCATAAACGAGAGTATGAGCAGGGTGAATGAAAGACAAATTAAGACAATAGAGGAAAAGGTTGATACGAGTAAAGCATTAAATGCAAGTTTGGTTGATACAGAAAGCATGGGAACAATGCATTTAAAAGCAGCAAGATACAAGCAGCAGATCAGGGAATGATGCACATGCTGATGATGTAGATATCAGACCAATATATGATGAAGAGCCAATGACTGAGGTACAAACGACTACTGAAATCAATGTCTTTGCTATAGGACAACAACATACTGAGCAACCCGAATTCAATAATGAAGGTGAGGTTGACCAGAATGCTGAACAATGTCATGACACATGTCCTTTGCCTGCTACATTAACTGATAACCAGACAACTGAACTCTCAAATCAATCTCTGAATCTAAAAAAATTAATTAGTCTCAAACGATAGTAGCGCTAGATTTCAAAAAGATTCTTAAGAATGGAAGCACATTTTGTTGAACATGAACTTAAATATCAAACATCAAGATTTAAAGAAGGGCAACATGGTCAATTTTTTAAATTAAAAAGTAGATGAAAGCCAAGTTAAACAGACAAAGATGTACTTGAAATAATAAACATCGAATTGGAACATAATTGGCTAAGTTAGCTTTAAGAAAATGAGACTATAAAAGGCATTACAAAGAACTGTCTGATTCTATCAAGACAAACTAGAGCTAAGAAAAAGACACACAACTTCTTTGATTGCAAATAATGATAAATTCAAAGCTCAACTTCAGGAAAAAGGGTTTGGAATTGCAGCATTAAAAAATGAGTTAAGGAAATTAATAGGAAATAGTGTGAATACTAAGTTTGCAAAATCGTCAATCTTAGGGAAACCGGCTTTACAACCACGTAGAAACAAATCAGGTTTGTTAACAACCGCCTGCTTTAAGTTGAACAGAAAAAAACCTATAATTTCAAAGCAACGGTTTGCCTCCCAAGTTGATGTCAATAACGATTTGTCAAAACCAGTCACTACACATTATTTGTCTAAGGAAAGAGAATCTGCTGTTGCAAAACCTCATCACATGATTGCACCTGGCTCATCTAGGTATAGCTGAAATGACATGGTTCATAATCACTACCTAGAGGAAGCTAAGAAAAAGACACAAGAAAGTAATGGGAATTCAAGACCTAGTGTGATGCCTTTTGCTAGATCACAGAGCACAGCTAATGGTAGCAAACCAAAACCTAGGATCAATAACCAAAAGTCTAGGAATTGGCCTGCATCTAAGACTAGTTGCGGCACGACAAAGACTGTGCCCATAGCAGAACACTCTAGGAATTCTAGAAATTTTTCTGACGTCCAAAATTTTGTTTGCTCGACATGTCAGAAAATGTGTGTTTAATGCAAATCATGATTCTTGTGTAATAAAATTCCTAAATGAGGTCAACTCCGTGCTTACACTCCAAATCCAATAAGACAATAAACAGAAACAAACCCGTAGAGCAAACAACTTTGCAGAAGGAACCCAGAACAAGACAGATCCAAAAGGACATAGGTTTTCAATCAAAAAGACTTCATTGTGCATGAGAAAACAATGACTCCTAGATCTTGTCTTAGGTGGAAACCGACGGGTAAATTTTTTAAGACAGTTGGTCTTAGATGGGTTCATACTGGAAAGATATTCACCTTTAGCACAACTAAGGTTGACAGTGAACCCCAAAATGGTTCAAATGACGATATCACTAACCATTATGAATGCAAACAAACTCTTGATGTCAGTGCAGGTACTCTTAACTTAAGTGCAGGTACATCTTTCAATCCTAAAAAGGAAGCACTCAGAGTTTGGTTGCTGAAAATACTGATATCTTAGAAACCAGGGCTTCAAGGAATTCTGATCTGATAAACAAGCAATGACTTCTGATCATAACAGTTCAGAACTCGAAATTCACGACACAACATGAACCTTCCAGTCAAAGCTTTCCAAAAGTGTGTTCCTCCAGCAGGACAAGACATCTACATCACGACAAGAGTTGGAACTAACTATTTCACCATAATAACAATGTTGAGTGTCAACAATGTTAAATATTTTTATCAAAACAAATACAAAAATATAAAATTTCAAAAAGAAAATACAAAATCAAAAAATCAGAAAAAATTTCACAAAAAGAATCTTTCTCGCCAATTCTTTTGGAATTGATAACATTTACGAACCTAGAAATGTTTATTAACATCGACACGGGCGTGTAAATGAAGTTCGAGCAGGAGTTTCAAATGTTTTCAAAACATGTCATTTCTAATTTTTCTTTATGACTTGTAATCACTCTCAGATTGCAACTCGGTCCCAAATGACAAAGAAAAGTGTACGCATAAGAGCACTTATCCTTACGTTAGAAGAAAGTCTTTTAAACAATTGGTTTTTTCAAAAATTTTAACACAATTTTTTAAAGAATTTCTCAATGACGATTCAAAATCTTTCAAAATTATGTGTTTAACACTCCATCCCTTATATTGTTTTACAAGATAATTATTCTACATTTGGTGTCATTTTTTAAATAAGTCAATGTTTGAGGGGGAGCTTTTCTAAAAAACAATGTTTTAATGATTTTTGGAATTACATCATAACATGATAATTCTTATGTATCAACACAAAATAAAAGGTTTATAATGAACATCTACGGAATAATAATGACTATTAAATAGATTGATTGTTATAAGGATAATTAGGTGTTGAGCCATATATTTTTCAAGAATTCTTCGAATGAATTAAATAATCTCCAAAATTGTGTGCTCAACAATGCTAACCCTTAATTTTATATTCATTGTACAACTTGGTATCATTGTTTTTGGTGTCAAACATATGTAAAATCGAGGGGGAGCAAGTTAATGTTCCATGTAATTCATGCTAAGTAAACGTTTTCCCCATGGTATTTCAAGACAAATTTTAATCACAAAGTATTTCAAAAACTAAGTGAATTAGTATTTAAAATAAGGGGAGAAATGTATTTAAAATGTGATCTTTAAAATAATAAGTGATCTTATCGACTCAAAGTGCTGGATACTCTTCGAAAAAGGTTTTATGGTTACGATCTCATATCCTACAACAATCTATTACACAAGATTTCTGAAGTCATAAAAGTGGTAAGAATGTTAGGTATTTGTCCTATGGATCCAACCAGAACCGAAGGGTCTACCCCCAATGACACTCCCTAGTTAGAAATAGCAGTCTGAGGTATGTAAAAGAGATGAATGTGTATAAAGGGAAAGAATGCCGACTAATATTGAGTTAACACTGGAACATCACAACAAGGTGTTATTAATGACGTCTTGGTAAGCATTGAAGGGGAGAAGAATTTAAACGAAATGTTTGGTAAAGGGTGAAAGAAAGAAGCCCTACCACATAACTTAGGCCAGAAACCGGGTCCTACATATGCTATCAAATCACAAAGTTGATTGCTGACATAGAAGACGACATCATGGAGCCCAGTGATGAAAAATGCACAACCTTCCCACCATTTAGGGTTTCTCTCAAAAGAAAACTTTCTTATTTGTCACGGAGATACACACGACTTCTATTGACTTTCTCACTCTGAGTTAGTTGATATTGAATAGGTGGCAGTCTGCTCTAGCCTCCGATTACTAAAACCAAAATGCACTAATCGAGTCTAGAGCCAAGAGATCCATAAATAAATCTCATTAGGACACATTCCATTTCTAACACTGTTGAACACCAATAAGTCGACAAGCTGTTAACAAGATCCTACGCATTTAGCATAGGATTGTGCCAGAACACCGAGTGATACTTATGTACTCACAATGAAGAATGGGAAATCCTGCTTGAGCCAGCATCAAACAAGCTCTTGGTAGGTGACTTGCGAGATTCTATATGAATCAAACTTGTGTCAACTGGAAAGAAACGATGGTGCGATTCAATGTGAATCAAACTTGTTCCAAGAAATGAATTGACGGCTTAATCAGAAAGATAGTAACTATCTGATTCATCTCTTAACCGTGTTGTCTTATTTGGACTTTCCGATACTGAGAACAAGCAAAGCATGGTAAATCGTAATACATATGTGTTAAGAGAACCCTACGCTATGACTGAAACCTGTTAAGGAATTCTTTAAATCTACCTGAGTCACAGGTAAATATTTATACTATAAAATTGGTCCGCAGAAACTGGAGGTTAAGCTAACCCAAATCCGTACGAATGAACAAAAGCCATATCACCATACGCTTTATTGCTAACTGATTTATTTTAGTGAAACAAAATAGATGTGGAGATGGTGATGCCTCATTCCAGCTGGAGTCGTATTCATTACCACATGCTCATGCTCAAACTAACAAATACATACTATAAGCATCAAGATTCAAGAATCAAGAAAGCTCAAGAATATAGACAAAGAACTTCCGCATTACTCCTGATATACAAGATCTTCCTTCAAAGATATCAAGTCTATCAAGGGAGATTGTTAGCAAGCTTTCAAGATGATGCAATGTATGAGCATGTTGGTCAAGACACAAGATTGCAAGGTGGCAAAGACGATCAAGACAAAAGGATACAGATTTAAAGATCTCGGACGAAAAAGACAAAGTTAAAAGACAATGACAAAGGCTAAAGATCAAAGATCACAAAGCATGAAGGAACAAGCCTACAACGTAGACAGAGACAAAGATCACAAGAGCTCAACGACAAAAGCAATCTCATTGATATCACGAAGGAGTGTCACAATGAACTCACTTCGGGGGAGATTGTTAGCCTTAAAATATTGAGTCGAACAAGGAAGTTCGTTCATTAATTAGGTCTCGGTCATTTATTAATTATACGTTGTAATAGGCTAGACGGGTAAACGGGCTCTTTATGTAATCTAATCAGTCACATGTATCGGGCGAAAGCCCAAGTAATCCCAAGCCCGGCCGGTAGAAACACCAATGCATGAAAGCCTCTTGGTTTTAACTATAAATACCCCTCTCCAAAGATGGAGAGGGTGTTGGTCTCATTTGTTTTCACACACTTATGTAATCAACCACTCTCTTATTTTCTCTCTTTATCTCTCTCTCTAACTTCTCTCTACATTTTTTCATTTTTCTCTTTTCTATTTTTCTTGTGTCAAATGGTGAAGTGAAAGTGTTTTTGGGTTACCGACACTATGTGTTATTTGTAAAACTTGTTTTTGGTCAAATAAATATAGACATTAAACTATGAAATTTGTTTTTTTTTAAAATTTAAAGTTTTTATGCTCTTGTCAATGATGAATCACTACTGACCATGGCCTTTTTGACCATGGCTTTAATGGTTTTCTAGGGTTTAATTGACCTTTAATCTTTTTCCACGTCATTACATGCTTCAGCATATGAGGAAATTATTGAAAGAACTTCTTTAGACACATGCGAGAGTACAATATAGGGTTTGGTCAATTTTTAATGTTTTCTTGTGATATCAGCACATCTAAAAACTAAGTTAACAAAATGTTTTTCTTAACTTGTGATACAAAGATGTTTTGCATGCTTCTTTATACACCATTTTGACACATGTTTTTATAAACTTATGTGTATACCCCTATGTGAAATTTTAAGTCTATGCCAACCAAACTAAGAACACATGCATTTGGTTTGACCTATTTGGTCAGACCTTAGGGTCATTCCAACCCATGGCGAATTTTGTCATAGGTCATATCTATGTCAATTTTTGCATGTTATTGTTTGGTGGACTTAAATCGAGTATGCTTGATCAGACCTTAGACCCGAGGCATAAGATGGGACAAAACATGCATGAAATTACTATAGGTGTTACTAATGTCATGTGTCTCATAAATCTAAGAGTTGCTGTTAGGATTTATGTTTTCCTAACTTAGTACCGACAGTACAAATAGTTAGTACTGATAGTTATAGTTAGTACACGCCGTATCCAAGTGGTTCGATACCCATAGTGTAATTCTGAAGACAGACTCGTGCAGAAAATTAAAATTCAAACAATTAAATGCGACAAACAATTAAAATGACCGAGTTGTCTCCTTGGAAGCACTTTTGTTTCAGCTGGTCTTTAAGTTCAACCTTTTCTTCACTTTATTCCTTTTATTCATCCTCCATAATCCGCTTGCAATTATTCCCGAGAGTGAATCTCTTCATAATCCTTTGGCATGATGCGTACTACTTGCAAAATTTCATACCGAGCATAACGTCTTTTGTCATATCATCATTGTCAATGATGGTAAAACCTGAAATAATAGAAAAACTTCCAACAAAAATAGGTACATCGATCAAAGTCCCGGCATGACTCTTCCCTTCATCCTTGTCCCCAAATATGGAATAGTAAAAACTTTTTAGACAGTTAGGGTGTAAATGGCAAGAAGGAGTAGGTCAGTGATAACAAACTAATACCGCTAAGAACACAAAAAATTCCATCTTAAAAGACCAATTTTAAAACAAAAATTGGTACAAAATCACCTTGATCCATTTAGTTATCTAGAAGATGTTTTATCCAAACATTTAGTTCTATGTAGCCACCATAAATTTGGTCGAATGATTCATCGCCCTCTCAGATAAAGTTTGTTTTCGAATCAAGACTTTTTATTACAGAAACCCTTTTGATTATGCTAGTGGCGGGCTTAACACTTTTAAAAACAAGTTTTTCTTCCTCGACCCTTAAAGTAAATTTTCTTTTTTGAAGACAATTGGAGTAATCGCTCATGGAATGGGCATTTTTACAAGAATGGTCGTCCTAGGATTAAAAAGGACACATTATTCTCGGGTATGTCCAAGATGATAAATTCTATAGGAAAAATAAATTGCCTATCCTTACTACACATTTCGGTAATACCCTTGTTCGTTTAATGTTCGGGTCAGCCAGATTTTCGATGACAACACCAGTGTGATATAAAATCTTATACCAAGGTTGGTGTAGTAAGAATGGCATAACGCTCAGACATAACTATGCTCCAAGGTCAACAAGAGCTTTATCAAAACATATATTATGAATAAAACAAGGTAAAGTAAAGCTCACTGGGTCTTTTTCTATTTGAGGTAAGGAGTGATCATAAGTATCTAGAATCTTCACATCTTGTTCCTCTCTCCAATAATCACAGCCTAAGTTTGCAACCCAACTTGAAAAAGGACCGTTTAATAAATAGGCTTCTGTGCTTGTACCCCCCCCCAATACGGCTATGCTCATGCCGATACGCGTATCTAAAAAGAATCAACTTAGTAGTTGAATCGTTTAACTGCTCTCGAGGGTTTGTCTCCGTAGAGCTGGGCAGGCTTCCAAACCCTCTCTCTTGCAAGACTTTTCTCATCTTCAGTTCGAGTGTTTATTTTCAAGTCTTAATCGAAGCTCCATGGTTTCTATTGTTGCATCGGTAGAACTCGATCTCCTTGATTAGTGTTCGAGTTTTTCTCATGCCTTTTAGCTGCTTCTGCCATGAATTGGTCAATATACTTCCAGCTTGGTAATCCGATACAGATACGAAAGAATATCCATAGTTCTTGTAGATCCTGTCTCTTGCTGCTCTATATGTCCTCCAAGTTACATGGTGCACCGAACAGTGATAGTAGCTTCTTCTAAAGTTTTCCCTTCTTTTCCTTTAGTGGACAATCGTAAGAATTAATGTTTTTCTTAACTTAGTAACCAGACATACAATTATTAGTACGATAGTTTACTTAGTACCGACATACAAAGTATTAAGTACAGTTAGTTAGTTATACCACGTTAGTAGAAAAGTTAGTTAGTACCGTTGATAAGATATTTAAAAGGAATTTATGAGATATATTTAGAAAAGATATGTCAGCCTTTTAGGTTAACCTAGATATATAAAAGATCACTTTTGGCAAATTAGAAAATTCAGAGAGACGATAAGAGAGTATCACAGACTAATACACAAGCTATTACAATCATAAACAATATCAGAGTTAGCAATCTGTACTCCTTAAGAACACATTAAGAAAGTTGTTATTCATAGTTCCTTGTTCCTTCTAGTACCTGGTTAAGATTCCCATTATACACATAAGTATTCATAGTCATGTTTTCTACAATGTCATTTGTATTTTTTATACATCCTGGCTATCATCCTTTATAGGCTGCAAAAATCCATTCAGTTTAACGGAACCAACCGAATGGTATCAGAGCGTTGAGCACTCTGAATAAGAAGAACAATAAAACCAGTTATTCATCTCCAACCAACAAAACCAAAACTTTCTGAACACAAGATGAAAATCCACCACCACCCACCTCCACCATCAACACAACCAAACACCACACAACAAACTCCTCATACAGACCTCAACCATCAAGCTGTCAATTCTCAAAAGGAGAATAATGATATATGGCTATGAAGATGGAACACTATTTAGCTCATACAACTAATCCAATTTGGGTAGGTTATATTCCCAAAATGGGAATGTCCTGTGCAGTCACAACTGATACATCATACAAATTAAAATTTTGCCTCCTAAAACAGCAGAAAAATAGTGGCCCAGTGAAGAGAAAGAAAAGCTAGACCACCTTGCTAATTTGGCCATCACCAGAGTATGACATCAAGCTAAATTCCATAAAGAGAACTGATGCAGAAAGAAATATGGAATGCACAAATCCCAATTTGTGAAATGATGAATCCAAAAAGATGCAGAAGTACATCTTGAAGCAACAGTTTGAAGGATTCACTGTATCCAACACAGATGGGATTCACAAAGGCTATGAAGAGATTCCAAAGTCTTCTGATCATTTAAGATTCCATGGAGCATGTTTATCTACTTAAGATCAAATCAGAAATTTCTAAGATCTCTACCTTCTGCTTGGTTACAAGTTTCCTTAATTATGAGGAACAAACCAGGTATGGACAGTCTCAGTTTTGATGACTTGTACAACAATCTAAGAGTCTTTGAAAATGATGTAAAAGGCTCTACTGCATCATCTTCCAACTTGCAAAAATGTAGCATTTGTTCTGAAAACACCAATAGACTAATGATGTTATACCGCTTATGGTGTTTCAATCCTTCTGGTCTAAAATTCAACAGCATGAAACAACATCATCATATGACCTTGCTTGCAAGTCAAATCAATTTCCTCAACTGATCATAGGACTTAACTATTGATGATTATGCCTTGAAGAAATGGACTTAAAATGGCAAGTGGCAATGATCTCCATGAGATAAAGAAGTCAACAAGAAGACTGTAGATAAGGACGATTTAGATGCAAAAGGAAGCCCAGTGGGATTTGATAAAACCAAAGTGGAATGGCACAACTTGCACAAAACAAACCGGGCATTTTGCAAGAATGTAAACAAAGGAAGATAACAGAAAAGGGATGGAGGAATCCTGGAAATTAAGATAGGAGCAAACTGGAAAAAAGAAGAGCTAAAAGCATTGGTGACAGTGATGGAGAAAGTGACTGACAACTCTTCATAAGAATATGAAAATTTTGCTTTCCTGGCTAGCAACATCTGAATCAAATACAGTTAACTCATGTTTCAAATGAGAAGTAAAGAGTCTTATGCTAATCTTAAAATATTATATGATGCTCCGAGAGAGGCAACTTAGGAGTGCTAGCGAGAAATAAAGGCTTAACTCAAAAGGTCTAAAGAAAGATAAAGCAAAAACAACATCAGCAACCAATAATATAAAGAACAGTATAGTTCCCCTCAACAAGTCAACTTTGGTATGAATAAAAAATCAAATTTATGAACATAATTTAGATGAAAAACAAATGGTACGAACAACCATAAAGAAATTGTTGAGCTAAAGCTCAAAAAAGAAAAAGATGATTTAGAAGTAATAGTAACAAATAAATATTCTTATTCTTCAAAAATCTTTGGTAAATTTAAATTCTCATATTATCAATTGATAAATTGGCTCTGGTATGTGATTACAGATATAAGTGGGATTTTGCGTTATAAAATGAAGTTTTGCAAGGTGTCCCCTTTAAGAGCAATAAAAGTGATTTTGAAAATCCACTTTGCATAAAAGGCTTGTTAAAAACATGTAAATGCAAGCATACCCCCACCCCATGACAGGAAATTATATGCCCTCTTACTATATTGAAATAGAATGACCACAATATACATAGGGTCCAGAAAAGGACTCAACCAAGTGAATCTATCCCTAACAACTGATACATTATACTGTAACTCTACATTAGTATAGAACCTTCGAATTAGTGTCTGAACAAGTTGGGGGGGGGGGGGGGGGGGGGGGGGGGGGGGTCAATGAATCAAATAAGAGTTTCAACCTAAGGTCTAGTCTGATCTCCTATCATTGAGGAGTATGAATCAGATATGAAGATGAGTAGTGTCTGTACAATCTAAAGGACTTGATAACACTAGTGTTTTGCTAACAAGCAAGTAAAAAACACCTAAAAGGGAAAATGTTCTGAATCAGTCTACAAATAGTCCAAAAACCTAAGTTAACAACTAAGGAGTTGGCCATGGGTTTACTAGTAAAGAGCTTGTTTTGTCTGTGATAGTTTTTATCATTTACTAAGAAGATTGTGTTTAACATGTAAAATTGGCTAAACAAGTTGAACCTGAACAAACCAAATATGTCTAAGGGTAATGGTATAGGGGAGTGTTAAACCAACTGGAACAATGATCAAATGTAAATAAACAAAATCATTTGTACCTTTAGCATAACAAACAAGAACTGGAAAATAATCCATATACTGCTAAGCTAGCAGTACTAACAATTTAGTACTGCTAGAACAAAATTTTAACAGACAGACAATACTAACATACACTGCTCGAAAGATTAATACTGTTTAAGCCCATTGTGAAAGGATTGAACCACAAAGGTTTTTCAAAAACACATTCACCATCATCAAGGCCCCCCTTTACATTCAAAAGAAGAACAGTACTAAGAACAAATTTTCAAACCAAAAAGTTTATACTGCTAAGGTAAAAGAAGATAGTACTAGTTGGGGAAAAATGGGACACGCTTTAAGCTTCATCAGCAAGTTATAAATGGAGAACAACAGGATACAACATAATATTCCCCTCCAAATACAATGGTGAATCTATCCTTAGAAATTATTCAATTTCAAAGATCCACTAGGCAGACTCAAGCCCAAATAGGCTGGGTCCCTAAGAGAGTCAAATCTCTTTCTTTTAAATTAGCAGGATACTCCCATAACATCAAAAGAATAAAAGGAATTAATCGATAGTGATGTTCCAGCACAATGACAGGAACAAGGGCTACCTTGCTGACTTCAAGACTTTAAATTAATTGGGTGTCCCTGTTGCCTTTGGAGTAGTAAAGGCTATATTACAACTGGTAAAGGGAAAATAAAAACTGTAAGAGTTAGATTTGAGGATTAAGCTTTGTGCAAGAACTCAGTTCAATCTCTTTTCTGTGTCACAAATGTGACAAAAAGAACATGTTCTGTTTACTGACTCTGAATGACTTGATTTGTCTCCTGATTTAAGTTTACAATGATGAAATCAAATATTACTTAAAAGTCGCTCCAGACCAAACAATATGTACAGTTTCATTTAGAGAACATCGGTTGTTCATTTAGGGATGTTTGCCCTGTTTATTTGCAAAGGCTACAACTGCAAGAATCTAACTGCAAAGGAGGTTGGTCATGTTATTTCAAAAACCTAAACATACTTGTGAAGGGAAATATGTCAGAGGTTTACCTACAAAGCTTTTCTAAAATGCCCACAACTTGTGTTGCTTATCAAAAGGAAACAACACAAAGCTTCATGTAAGGCCAAGTTATAATACTCTATTAGTCACAGATACCCTACAACTTCTTCCTATTGACTTGTTTGAATAAAGTACATCTGTCAGGTATATAAAACCAAGACCTATTGTTTGGTTATCATTGATGATTTTAAGCTATATTAGTGGACATTTTGCTTAAAACTAAGGAAGAAACTAGTGCAATCCTTAAGGACTTTATATAGACAAATAGAGATCAATGAAGCAAAAGGTTAAAACCTATAGTGTATTATGGAACGAATTTAAAAAATAAGGATGTTATTGAATTCTGTGGGTTAAAATGATCAAGAGGGAATACAGCAATGCCAAACTACACAACCAAAAGGAGTTGCTAAGAAAGAACTGACCCTTATTGAGGCAGCAAGGACCATGCTTGCAGATTCCATTATTACCCTAACACTTTTTAGGCTGAAGCAGTAGTACTGCTTTGTATTCTAACAGGTATAGTGGACCAACCCTCATAATAAGACACCTTATGAACATTTAACTGTAAGACACCAATTAATAATTATAATACGACCTTTTGGTGCCATGTGAACCATCTTGAACACCATAGACCACTTGGGCAAGTTTCTGAAAATCTGATAGGGAATTTTGGTATGGGTAGTCTCTATCAAAGCAAAGGCTTTTAGAGTAACAATTTAGAAACCGAAAAGATTTGAAGAAAACCTGCACATAAACTTTCTTAGAGAACAAACCAATGTTCAGGAAAGGACCAACATGCTTTTTGACCTTGATTATTTGACAGATTTTTAAAACTATAAGTCTGTTAGATCAGAGAATCAAGCTAACCTTCATGCAGGTCAACAAGAATCTAACCAAAATACAGGCACAAAAGACAAAATTGATGCTGGGGATTCTGAAAAAGAAGATGAATCTGATCAAGACTGCTTTGAACTGCCAATATGGCATTCCTATTCTTCCACAAACTCTAATCTTCTTCATCAAAACAAGATAATAAGATATACGGAGGTCCAAGAGAGGAAACAAGTCTTTCTGGATGATCTTGCAAGACTTCAAAGGCAAGAAACAGGAAGCATAATGAGAAGGCGAAGCTCACAGAAGAATCTTAAACAAGAACTAAGAACTATTGGTACTCAGGCAAGCTGCTAAGTCTACAGTACTAACTATAGTACGTTAGCAGCACAACAGCTAATCAAATGCGGTATAACCTTGTTAATAATACTGTTAGCAATACCAGTTATACCCAGTCCTAATAAGGGGACTAACTCTTTCTGACACAACCAATTCCCAAAAGAATGACTGTGAAATACCTCCACTTGAGATAGTTCCATAGAAATACACTGAAGGAATCTTTACCACAATTCATCAAATAGATGATGTGCAGAGCTGAACATCCCAATTTGAAACAGTTTGTGAATGTTTATCCAATCCCCATCAAGATTAATCCTTCCTCATCCTTCAGACTTATTCTAGGAGAAAAAAAAATTCCAACATCAGCATACAAACAAAAGCAAAGTAAATAAAAGTTCTGAAGCTCATGCTTTTTGTTAGTTATTGTTTCAAAGGCAAAGGAAGAAACAAATCATAAGGACTTCATCATTGTTTATTTGCTTGTTTTCTATCTAAACATGACCCAGAAGATTACATAGCTCTTGAAGATGAAAGCTGGTTTAGCTATCAAAAGAATTGTTGCAATTGTTAAGATTCAAAAAGTTTGGATCCTTGTAGATTTGCCTATGGGAAAAAAGGCTAACGTACAACGTGGGTTACCGAAATAAGAAGAATGAAAGAGGAGTGGTATTGATAGCACAAAGCAAATTGGTCTTGCTCAGGGACTACATGCAAAGAAGGCATAGACAATGAATAGTTTTTTGCTCCTGGGCTAGCTTGAAGCCATCAAGGATCTTTTTAGCAGATGCCTCGTATATGGGCTTTATATCCAATATCAGATGGATGTGTAACAGTGCCCTTTCTCTATGGCAAATGATGAAGAGGTATGATGTGTCTCAAACCACCAAGGTTTTCCTAGATCCTAAGAATCCTGAGAAAGTCAACAAAGTGTTTTTAAAGGCACTGTATGGTTTACAGAATCAAGCTCCCAGAGCATGGTATGCTACATTATCCACTTTCATGTTGAAGCATGGATACAGAAGAGAGACAATAGACAAAACTCTCTCCTAAAGAAGGAACAAACATGTATCATTTAGTATCAAGTCTATGTGTATACATCTTGGGTCTACAAGAATCTTGTTGTGATGAGTTTGAGGCAGTTGGACGCTAGATTTCAAATGATTCAATGGGAGAGCTCACCTTTCTTTCTGGCCTACAAGTCAGCAGAAACCAGATGGTATATTATTAGCCAGCATAAGTATGTTGCTGAATATCCGAAGAAGTTTTGACTTTGCAATTTTAAGTACTGCCAGGACACCAATTAGACTCAGAAGCCTTTAGTCAAAGATGAGGAAGCCAATGATGTTGATGTTCATCTCTATAGGTCAATGATTGGCTCCTTAATGTATGTGACTGCTTCTAGCGCGGCATAATGTCTGCAGTCTGTCTTGTTCTAAGGTTTTCAAGTCACGCCAATCCAAAGACCTCTCATTTAAGTGCTGTCCAAAAGAATTTTTAAGGTACTTAAAAGCAAACCCCAAACCGGGCCTTTGGATCTTAGAGTGTCTTTAGTTGACTTGAATCCTACTCAGATAGTGATTATGCTGGTGCAAATCTAGACAGAAAATCCACAACAGGAGGTTGTCAATTTCTTGGCAGAAGACTCATTACTTGGCAATGCAAAAAGCAAACCATTGTGGCACTTCTACTACAAACCGAATATGTTGCAGCTACAAGCTGCCTAGTGGGTAAGTTTAATGGACTTCAAAATCAAATGTTTAACTAAGTTCAACTTCATAACACAAGAGATCTAATTGATAATAGGAAAGCACCCAAATTGCATTGTACAGAATCCCGTATAGTCATTCAAAGACAAAACATATTGCGTATTATCACCACTAGACGAGATTTGCTTAAGAGAAAGAAACTCATACATGTGCTTAAGATCCACACTAATGACAATGTAGCTGATCTACTAACGCAAGTCATATAGATGTTTAGCCATTCAGTTCTTGGGTTGTTTCAATTGGATGATAAATCCTAAGCTACATTGGTTAAGGGAGGCAATAGAAGTATTGTCAATAAAACCTCGTCGATCTCCTAACATATCATCTCTCCTCACACGCATATTATCACCCAAAACACTCCACACACATCCTAGCAAGTTATGAACACTACTCAACGTGAAAAAATTTTTTTATCTACCGTACTTTATAGTGGTCATCGGTGGATGAAAAGTAAAACACACCATGCAAATCAAACTTGTTCAAAACCCCTAAACCCTTATGCACCACCTTTCTCATGGGTCTCCTACCAACTATTTAACATTGTCCTAATGTCGGGTATACGTTTGTGAACTTTAGCGACTTCTGAACCGATGAAATCCATTTGCATTTCCAAAAAGTTGCCGATGTTCCAATAGTAAAAGATTGCTCAAAGTTTTCGTGCTTTGGATTTCAGAGTAAGAATTCTCTTGTGAAGCATTTTTGAAGACATGAGATTATATAGACCATCCAAAAGAGAATTTGCCGTTGTGGTTCGACCACACAAAAATGTGTCTTTATGTCATGTTAGACAACAAAAGGGATTCTTAACAATGGAGCATGTGTCCTAGGTAAAATTGGTGGTATGGTTATTGACGAGGGAAATATGCACTCAAGCCAACAATTTCATATTAGAGGATTTAGTATACTTTTAAACTATCCCCTAAAGTAATACTACTATTAGTAGAAAATTAGCAACTAAGTTTAAGTGTTGTATAGTTGTTATAGTGTGTATGAAATTTTTGGAGTGATAGGATACATATTAACGCAGTTTCGTACGCATTCTCTCTCTAAACTACATTCGCATTTACAAGCCCTAATATCTCTCTTAACGACGATCTATCTTTCAAGTACAATGGCTGTTCTTGATTCATGTCCGAAGTATAACATGGTCGCATATTTGGAGAAGTCTGAAGCGCAGTTCCATTCATCATGCTCTCACTGTAAGTCCTGTTGTATCTACTACATTTGTTGAACAGTTTTGGACGTCTGCTAAGTCCAAAACAATCAACAATGTTAGGCACATTACTGCCAAAGTAGCTGGCAAGTCTGTGTCTATCTCTGAGGCATCAATAAGAAGTGATCTTCTTTTTGATGATGCTGATGGGATAGACACATTACCTAATCAGGCTATATTTGATTCTATACAGCTAATGGGGTATGAGGGGGATTTAACAGTGTTAACATTTAATAAAGCTTTGTTTTCACCCCAATGGAGGTTTTTATTTCATACAATTAATCATTGTCTTAGTTCCAAAAGTACCTCTTGGGATCAAATTCCTACTAATATTGCCACTGCTGTCATCTGCTTAACATCTAATCAAAAGTATAATTTTTCTAAATTAATTTTTGATGGTATGCTTAGACATTTAGATGCTAAGAAAAAGTTTGTAATGTACCCACGTTTTATTTCTATCTTTTTAGATAAACAACTAGCTAATGTGTCTGTACCTTTAGATCATTTTCCTGTAAATACTTTAACTAGTAAAGTCTTTTCTTTCATGGTTAAGAAGGGTAAGCATTTCTCAGGGAAAGTAACCCCTTTGTTTGCTACTATGTTGGTACAACCAACTCAGGATGAGGGTGCTTCTTCAGAAAGACCATCTGAAGCACTACCTACACCCTCTCCTGCTCCCACTAGTGAAGTACCTCATGAGCCACAGACTGACTCATCTCCTGCTCAAACTAGTGAGGTACCTTTTGAGCAACAGACTGATCAATCCCCAAGACCTTCACCCACTACTACTATTCCTGATTCTATCCCAGAAACTTCTGGTGAGAATCTTGGAGGTCATTCATCCAGTGATAAATCCCTTTCAGGGAATGAGGGTGACATGACTCTCCAAAGTGTCTATGATCTTTGTCTCTCTCTATGTGCACAGGTTTCAGATCAAGCCAAGGAAATACAAGAGAAATAATTGGGTAGGTAAGATGTAATATGTGTTAAGAGATAAGAGATTTAGATGTGTAATAGTGTGATATGAAGTTTAGTGAAAATATAATGAAACAAAAATTATAAAGAATAGGTTAAAACTTTAACAATTATG
This sequence comes from Tanacetum coccineum, assembly GCA_026074375.1. Classification (NCBI taxonomy): domain Eukaryota; kingdom Viridiplantae; phylum Streptophyta; class Magnoliopsida; order Asterales; family Asteraceae; genus Tanacetum; species Tanacetum coccineum. Next base: position 6,824 of record BQNB010093456.1, on the reverse strand, counting down.
TGAAATAATTGGAGGTCATGTAATAAGGTTTATTAAATTAATGATGTGTACATGACTCTCCAAAGTGTCTATGATCTTTGTCTCTCTTTATGTGCACAGGTTTCAGATCAAGCCAAGGAAATACAACACTTGAAGGCTCAGATCACAAAGCTCAAGAAGCAAGCTAAACCTGTCATTAAACACCATAGAGCATGGCTGAAGAATGTCTCATTGCAGCAAAGATTCACAAGAAAAAGCTTCTCAAAGAAACATAGGGTGCACAAAGAGTCTGTATCCAAACAAGGGAGGAAGTTTGCTAAAGGTAAATCATCAGTTCAAAGAGATCCTCTGTTTGATAAAGTTCCTGAAGATACAGTTGATCATATGGAAATAAAGAATGCACAAATGAAGGTAGGACAAGAGAAATGGAGTGGATGAAGAGAACCAGAGATTATAAGAGAATACTTTAGTACTGAAGAATAAACTTTGGATGACAAGAGGGAGTATAGTACTGCCATGGAGAAAGTTAGTACTGACCAACCAATAGTTTCGTACTGACGGATCAAAAGTTAGTTACTGACAAGTAAAAAATGAAGTACTAAGAACACATTGGAGGTACTAGAAGAGAACTTTAAGGTTTCAGAAGAACACATTGGAGGTACTGAAGAGAACCTTGAAGGTACTGAAGAGCATAAGAAAGGTACTGAAGAAGAAATTGCTACTCAAGCCACTCAAACATCCATTCAAACACCCACTTCTAAAATCTTTGGAGATGATGAAACTATAGCTAAGGTTCTTCTCAGCAATCAAGACCAAGCATTCCTAGAGAAAATGAGAAAGGTGTAGAGGTAAGATATTGAAGATACTGACATACTAAGTCACCCTAACAAGATCACTTCTAACATTAAAGCCTCTTCCCAAAAATTGATCCAAATAGACCAAGGAAAGAATAAAATTGACGAGAGAATGAATCTGAAAGTGAATCGGATGGTATTCCTGAGGGCTGAAAAAAAGTTAAACAGCTTGAAACTGATGAACGAGATGCTAGGAAAATCAAGAAGATGGGAAGGTGAATGAGGAAAGAAACAGAATAGCTGAAGAAAAAGCTGCTAATGAAGCTCTTATAAGAAACTTTGAGATATAAAGGCAAGGATTGAGGACAGATAGACTTCTTGCTGAAAAGCTTCAAGAACAAGAAAGAGAGCAATTTACAATAGAAAAAGGTGCAAGTTCTTCATGACACAATTGCTGCTCAAAGAAAATTCCTTGCTCAACAGAGATCAGAAGCTATCAGGAACAGACAACCAACCAAGAATCAACTAAGAAATCAAATGATGACCTACTTGAAGCATGTAGGAAACTTCAAGCATGCTGAATTAAAAACAAAAGTTTGAAGAAGTACAACTTTGTAAGAAAGATCAAGAGCCAGATGAAGATTTTTATTTCTATTGGTCTGGAAGAGAAAGACATGATCAAAAGGATGAAGAGAAAAGAGTTGATTAACTCCAAAGTTAATGATCAGAGAAACTAAAGAAGAGGTTCAGAGGAAATTAAGAAAGAAAGAGTACCATGAAAGAGAATACTTGGTACTAGGAAAAGATGAAGTCACGAAAAGAAGATATATTTCAAAACACTTCTAAAGATGACAGTGACAAAAGAATGATGAACTAAGATTGCCACTAACCAAGCTCCAGATGAAGAAAAAGAAGTGGATTATGAGATACTTGACAGAAAATATCCTATCAAAGAATGGAAGACAGAGTGTCTTGGAACTAAACCACAGACTGATCAAGCTGAACACTTTGAAGAGATTAATCAAAATGTGGTGATTAGGAGTAATGGACAGAAGAGATACTTTAGTACTTTGATGAGAGTATTGTCCATATTTGATAGAGAAGATTTGAATGCTGTGTATCAACTGGTAATGGACAGATTTCAAGATGAGACACCTGAAGGTTTTAACAGAGTACTTTGGGGAGATTTGATGGTTATGTTCAACCCAGATGATGAAAATGAATTTTGAAATTCACAGCAGGATTGGCATATTGTGAGTTGGAAGCTACATGGTTCTTCAGGAGTACATACCCTAGTGACTGAAACAGGATTAGTCATTCATATGCTTGTAGAAAAGAAGTATCCTTTGAGAAAGGAAGTACTGAAGCAAATGCTGAAATTGAAAGTTTAGAGTCTAAAAGACATACTATGGCTAAGTGGATTGGATTTATCAAAAGGTTGCTTGCAGAGTTAGAACCTGAAGAGAAAGGTTGATGGGATTGAGAAGGGTTTGAGTGTTGGCTAACCACCACACAACACATGATCAAACAGTTCATGGTAAAGACTAATCAAATATGTTGATAGCTGATAGTTTGCTAAAAACTATATGGTTTATCAATGCACCATGTTAAGGCAAAGAAGCATTGGCTATCCAAAAGCAAAAATTGATTAGGGTAAAGACAAATCAATTCCTTTGATGGTTGACAGTTTACCAAAAATTGTATGGTAATTAACTCACCATGTTTTTAAATGAAGAGTTAACTATCCCAGAGCAAACGGCTACTGGTAAAGGAACATCAAATCCGTTAATGGCTGGTAGTTTGCCAAAAACTACAAAGCCAACTTAGTTGGGTTGTTGCTGAAAAGATGTTGCTGTGTTGTTGAGAAGACAAAGTTGCTGCTGAAGAAGGATAGAGTTTAAAAGATCAAGAAATGCTATGAAGTGGTTTGGATACATATCTAAGCATTAAAGAATTAAGAAACAGAAGTTAAAAGAGTTCAACAAACATGTTTAAAGGGAGTAATTGTTTTTAGGATTTAATTTGTTTTCCAACTTAGTACGTACAGATACAAATATTTAGTACTGATAGATATAGTTAGTACCGACAGTTACAAAATGTAAGTACTGGATCAAATAGTTATTACTGCTATAGAAATAGTTAGTACCAGTTAATAGATATGTATGAGATATTCTAGGAAAAGATATGTGTTATCTGTTAGCGTTTTGTAAGCTTGTTAGGGTTTATCCTTAGTCTATAAAAGGATCCCTCTTGGCATAGTTAAACACGACCTCAAGAAATCTCATAGCAATATCATATCTCAAATAGTTAGTAATCTGTAATAGTTCAAAGCAGATTAATAGAAGTTATTATTTAGTTCTACATTGTTTTTCTTAGTACTTGTGTTAAGATTCCGCATTAACACATAGTATTCATAATCAGTGTTTCTACATAGTCAACTGTATTTATACATCTTGGCTATCATCCTTAATAGGCTGCAGAGATCTATTCAACAAGGGACTCACAGTTGCATTTTAATGCAATTAACGCATGCCGCTTACCTTTTGCCCTACTTGTTTACACGCTGTTCAGACCTCTGGTAATAAGTGGGAGGTTAAGTTGGATCTTAGTCTTATTAGTAATTAATTGGGTAGTTAATTCTTTTAAGAATTTAATTATCAAAAATACTAAAATTAAACTTTCTATGTTCTGATTAATTGTGTTATTGCAACATAATTTGTAAATGAAAGTTTGTTTTCTTTAAAAGACAAATATAGTCAATTTCCTAGTAAGAAGAGTGAGACTTACTCTATCTCTTCTCCTTGCTTGACAAAACCAAGATAGGATTACAATTGAAATTTTCTCATTATATTTAAACTCACTTACAATCTTTTATTACCCTTTTGCTGGTAATCTTTTATTACCCTTTTTCGGTTATTACCCTTTTTCGGTTATGAAATAATTGAAAGATAAAATATTTTGTGTAACTAGAGAACATTTTGTCTATAGCTACCAAAATAATGACATCTTGCACTTGTCAAGACGATGTATGAGTTTTAAATGGTAATAAGAGGAATTCTCAATAAACCACAACGAGTAAATAAAATTACTAGCAGATTTTCTAGGTATTTTTTTCTTGGACTCGCTTCATTCCTTATAGTGCTAAAACCCCTTTAGGCAGATTGATTAAGGATGAATTGCATGCTAAAATGTTTAAGTTAATGAAAGCATGGATGACTAGTTCCTCGTCTACATAAAGTAGAACTTCATATACTCTGTTTAATACCTAAGTACATTGCTACTTGTAGGCATTCTAAGAGAGTAGGAAAGTAAATAAATCACTATTTGCTTTCTATTGGTGATGTAATACTTACAATGTTAACAAATCTAGTGGGAGCTTTGCGTTTTATTACTGAAAAGACATTCATGTAATGTTATCAAATTTAGTAGGAGCTATAAGATTTATTCCTTGTTAGGTGCCCATATTATTTCTAGCTTGCTTTAACATAATTCATTACTTTCCGATATGAACGACCATTCCTTTCCGATATGAACGACCATTCCTTAAAGGAAGATTGCATTTTATTTTATTAGATAACACGTTGCGTTTCTGATGTTGCTTTCTGAAACGTTATCTATAGAATAATAATCTATAATTCCTTATTACACGGTATGGTTCAAAATCTACTTGAAATATCTATTACACTATCATATTGTTTACACAATCGAGCGCTTGTCGTATTGTTTGTCTACATTAAATAATGTTGTGTCGTGCACAAGTGAGAGAAATCTTAAGTGTGTGCAAGGAACAACATATAAAAATATGATTATTGGTTTCTCTTGACCGCAAAGTAAGAAAGCTAATAATTATACTAGGACTTAAACACACAAGATGTTTATTTCCCTATTACATTTAAATGTAAAGCTACTTTAACATTTTGACTACATGTTTTAGTCAATATAATTATGATTAAATTATATAATCATAATTATGAAGTATGAAATTAACTTGAAATTACAATTGAACTCAAGAGTTTGCGTTCATAACTACTTTAGTTACTATAATTATGTTTTTTTGTTAAGACATAAATATAAAGTCCTTGAATTTATCAATGACTCATAAACAAAGTAAGAAGAAAATTGTTGTGTCTTCTTGTTAACACATAAACATGAAGTCCTTGAATTATTCAAAGACATGTAACGTATAATTGACATGTTCTGTTTTCTTGAAACACATGAACATAGAGTTATTGTACTATTCAAAGAAATATACGTTACAGGATGCACTTAGTTTTAAAATTACTTTGTATTTAATTTGGCTCGACTCAATTGGTAAGTATTTGACCTAAAGAGAATTAAGTTATCTAAGGAATTATGACGTAGTCTCACAATCTCAATACTCATAGAATACCACATCATTGTGGTATGTCTAATTTGTTGAAACAAACTATATTTATATTGTTTGATTTATGATAACTTTAATTGCTCAACCTTTAAAATTTATCAAGGTTAGAAAATTACGTGTGTCATGGATACACTCAATATGTTTCCAACCAAGAAGGTATTCAAGCCACTATCTATATATAGATTGGGATGAATCCCTTTATGTCTTGATTAAAGTTCTAAAATTTGTTAATGTCTTATGAAGCATGTTATTGACAAGCTATAGATGAGAACTGTAAAATATGTTTTGTATGTCCCAATTAAGAACACTTTATTGTTGCTTAAATACTTGGTATTTAGAGAATTGTCTCTACTTACAAAAGTAAGTGAGAGCATCTACAGATCTTGAAGATATTCAAGAACAAAATACATAACCTTCTGAATACACTTGCTGATGGCATACTAAGGTTAATCATGTAAATGTCGAACCAAAGTATAATGTAACTCTCATTCATAAATCCGCAAGGTTGCCTCATCAATGGAGTGATATTGTCACACCCCCAGACGGGGCCTGGACGGAATACATGTCCGAGGGTGTGACGTCATAATATACATCACACAAGATCAAGCGAACGACCACTATATGGACGTTTGTAAAAGTAAACACCTTTGTAATTGGTAAAATAATAATAGTCATTACATAATTCAAATGAGTTTAATAATAAAATGCGGAAGCTTGAAAGATGTTTTTAAAAGACAACAGTATTCAGGAGATAGATAAATGCTCTTAAAAATCCAGACTAGCATGAGACATCACATTGCACTTCAAGGATAGATCCACAGTCAAGCACCTGAAAACATGCTTAGAAAAGTCAACATAAAGTTGGTGAATTCACAGGTATAATTATATCACAAGTATGGAACACAATATTTGAAACGTGTGACGGTTGTAACACATACAACAATCACAAAAGTATGATTACGTTGCGCTAAGCTCATGACACCGAGGCTACGACGGTTTGTATGCCAATCAATTTCAGACATAGAAAGATAATAAGTGCCCAAGCAAATGTTCAACCCGAAACATTCAAATTCCGACATGGTATACGTTCGTTCGTCCATATACTGGACTGGTAAGCGCTACTTACCCGAATGGGGATGTCAATCTCAAATAGATCTATTTATAACACTCGCGCCTACACAAGGTAATTAACGGTTCATGATGACGGGGCATAGTGGGTTATAGCTACTTAGGCAACACGTAAGCAAGTAAAAGTTATTTAAGAACTTGTGTCCAAAGTTTAGAAATAAGCAATGTTTTTACCCCAAAAATGATGAGATAAAATAGTAAAACGTGGGGCTACGAACTCACAGTAAACGATGAAGTAACGCAGCTAAAAACGAATGATCAAACGGTGGTACGCAACTGTGCCCGATCACAACCTAATAAATAAGGTTTAGCTTAGAATTGATATGACGCGAAGTTATGAAGAAAGAACGTAAGAGCTTTCAAGCGTAGTTGTACTATTGATTCAAAAGTGGTTTTTAGTTTCAATATATTAGAGAAATAAACAAAAGTAAATAAGTTTCGGCAATTTACCCGGCATCCCAAAATAATAAATTTGTATGTCCTTAATATAAATGTTTTTGCGTTTTTAATTTACGTAATAAATAATAGAAGTTTTATTT